>JARUPY010000168.1:0-161383 GCA_029817715.1 Melastoma dodecandrum
AGCTTTATGCAGATTATGTTTTTGCGGACATAATGTTTCGCCGTATTACAGAAAATGCAGTCGTTA
Organism: Melastoma dodecandrum; assembly: GCA_029817715.1. NCBI lineage: Eukaryota > Viridiplantae > Streptophyta > Magnoliopsida > Myrtales > Melastomataceae > Melastoma > Melastoma dodecandrum. The sequence goes on from JARUPY010000168.1 coordinate 67, forward strand.
TTAACCCCATGTTGACACGATGAAAAGTGCAGTCCTGAAGCATATCCGCTTTGCGAATCCATGCCTTGTGACACAGTGGCGGAACATGTCCTTGTCATCTGCAAGAATGGAAGAGCATAGGTTTTGAAAGCACCACTATATCAGATATTCTCAAAGCCAAAGGTAAAAATGCTGATGGCTCCTGGCTTTGGTGTACCACTGATGACTCTGTCTATGGATGCTGTCAAGTCGGTATGTAGAACATCAGTCCCTGTGATTTTTTGACCATCCAGTATTAATTTTTTGCATGGATTAACTTTTACGACAATCGTGGGTCATTTATGTTCCTCAGATGACACAGCACAATGTTGGCGCCCTGGTGGTTGTGAAACCTGGAGAACAAAAGTCAGTTGCTGGAATTATTACTGAGAGAGGCGAGTCTTCTTTCTTCGCAAAACGGTGTCGACCGCTCTTTGTCCACATCCCCTTTTTAGTGTATATATTTAGATTCAAAAATAATTACTATAAGTCATGTTACAATCTGTTATATTAGTGTGTAAACTCAAAATAATTAGTCATATTATCTCTCTATATTTGAAATTGTTGCATAGGCGCCCGCTAAATAAATCCACATTGTGTCATTTGTTCTTTCTCTATTGATCGCATGATCATGCGGAACAAATTTTTTAGTGGATATCTATACCTTGTTGATGAAGATTCATTTTACTTGCTTGTTGACAACTATTTGAGGAAGATTATTGTTCAGGGGAGATCCTCCAAATCAACCAAGGTCGGAGACATTATGACCGAGGAGGTAAAAGCAACAACCTTATTTTGTTTTCTACGTCAGATTCATTTTCTGTTTGTTGTTGACTGTATATAAATGGGAACCTTTTTGTTTTGTAGAACAAACTCATTACTGTTACTCCTGACTAGCAAAGGTTCTTAGGGCGATGCAGCTTATGACCGGTAATTTTTTTTTTTTTTTTGGTAACTTATGACCGGTAATTTTTGTACACGTATATTTTGTGGTTCTACGTATAGAGTAAAAAGGTTTAAAAGAAATGAGGCTCGGAGAACTAGGATATCAGGGGACGTTTCATCATCTTCATTTGGTAGCTGTGTCGTCACGTAGTCGTATTCTGTTGGAAGTGCTATTTTACGACATGCAATAGGTACTTACATTCGATCCAAAAGAATTCTCTGGCTAGCCGGCATGCACTTCTTGCCCTATTTTGTGCTGGTCATGAATGCTTAGGGCAACCAGAATGGTCTTGACCTGCGTTTTGAGGTTTGACATTGTGTGGTTATTCTCCGTCTGATTGAGTCCTTCCTGTCCGCCCATGGGAGTCATGGCTGGCATCTAGTAGTGGACATTTGGTTAAAAACAAGAAACAATGGCGTGCTTTCCTTGTCTGGACCGAGTGTGATTGGATTTGCAGATAACCGTATCAGGCACATTCCTGTGATAACAGACAGTGGAATGATCGGGATAGAGTCCATCGGGATGTCGTCCGTGCGGTTTGTCAGCGAGCATAGGGAGGAACTGGATCGTTTGAATGCCTATATACAGGGGGGTTTACTAAGACGCAAGGCCAGCATTGCCTCTCGTCCCCCTGGTTAGTTGGTCAAAATGAAAAACCCCATGGCACGACATGCGCGTGCGGCAGCTGGTTGTGTGTCTCGGTTCGCTCTCTGAACCGTTTTGCTGTCTGTCCTCAGTAAGCAGATGTTGATGACGAATAAAAGAATACTCTCTTGTATCATGCTGCCAGCTTGAAGATCTTGAAAATGGTCAACCTACGACCTAACTTATGTTATGGGCCTAAAAGCCCAAAACAAAACCCGGTGAATATTCTTCGGCCCATTATGAATACCAAAGCAATTTCTTAACCACAATGAATGTAGAAATTCGTGCGGGAAAAACTAAAATTGACCAAACATTACGATAAGCTTGCATCAGTGGACCATTTTAGGACAGAAAAATGTGGTCCTCAGTCCCCAGTCTATGGTACCAAAAAACCCAAAATGTTGGTTGAGTTTTAGATTGTACACATAAATAAGGTTTTATTTTTTGTTTTCGGTACGTTCTAAGGACAGCTTTGTCCCATTCGAGTCCTTTTAGGATAATCGCAGGACCCTCCAACCCAAGATGTAAGAAAACTGCGTAACTCGGGCCTATCAAAGCTAATGCGTGACAAGTACATCACGACGCGATTTTGAGATTCAAACCCTAAAATTTTCCCAAAGTGAATTCTTGGTGACCCACCATACATAGATTTGGGACGAAGGGGAAGCACTGGATTCAACTCCAAGCAAAAGTGGGGGGTGGAGACATGGGAGTGTATGGGGTACTTTAATGATTGGGGGGAGGCCAAAAGAAAAGGCAAAGAGAAGAGAACTATTTGTAATGAATGCAAAGGAAGTCCTTTCCTTTAAAATCCCTTAGAGAATGTTTGGCTCTGTGGGAGGGAGGATGTACAAAGGAAGAAGGGAGGGGCAAGTTCTCATTGTACTAATAATAATCCTCACAGTTTTTTCAGGGATGGATGGTGGTGAATATGAATGCAGCAGACTCGGGGAGGGAACTCAATTCCAATCCTAGTCAAAGAGAATGAGTGTGACTGACTCTCTTCCGGTTTAGTTTGTTTGTTCATTTCTTTCTTCATTACTTTATTGACGGTTGGAGATGTTCTTTTTCTTGTTCAGATGTTTCTTAATATCATCAGAAAGCATGCATATACGAAGAGAAATTTCAATAGTTTTGATAATAATAATAATAATAATAAGGGTTTTGTAGCATGTGCTCACCGGTTAAGAGATATAAATAATAAAATAATTTAGTTTCTTAAATTAAAAAAAAATACAAATATTTCAAATACAAAAAATATAATTATGACTAAATTTAAAATATCTGAAGTAGCTCTTATCGGATGCCACTGGTTAACGAAATCCTAATAATAACGATAATGGGAACATGTTTTCTTTAAATATTTTTTTGTGAACTAATAAAAATTAAGAAGCGCCGTTACGTAGCAAAATTCCTGTTAATAAGAACCAATGAAATTAAAGCGATTTTTTTCTTATTTAATAAAATTTTTGGGTTGCATGGGAAAGAGAGACTAATAAAAAAAAATTAAGTAGTGAGTAGGGAGGGGGAGAGACAAAGAAATTTGTAAAATTCTGGAGGATGATGTAGAGACGACGGCTTCGGGGGATGAGATCCTCCTCATTAATTATCAATTACTTCCACGTGATGCAGAGAGATCTTTGATGAATTAATTTTCTTTTTAAAAAAAAAAATTAAGTAATTAATGTGTGATTTAGTAATATAATTTATGGGAGTCTCACTCCTCACAAGCGTTTGTCGTCTAGCGAGTCCTAGCATCATTAATCATGGCAATTCTTCATTAAATTAAATAATAATAATAATAATCATAGTCGAGAGAGGTTTACACGTGACTAATTGCGAGACCGGGGGGAATGAAACTGAGACAAAAATTGTTGGGTAGTCTAATATCGCCATGAGTAGGAGATATGTTTCTGTCGGAAAGGTTTGTTCTTTTTAACGTGGAATTTGTGGGTTTAGTTATATGGCTTAAATATGTATTAGTAATTTGAGTGGCTTGGATGAGAAGTGATATTAAAATTACCTTAGAATGAGGTTAAAAAAATTCAAAATATCGATTTAAGTAAAATTTAGGCAAAAAAATTGGCCATAAATTGATAATTTGTTGGATAATTGTTCTTCTAATAACACCGTTAGAGAATACGACTATAAAGAATTCAAATTATCATAAATTTTAAGAGGAAATAAATCGATATTTTATATAAAAACATAATAAAATTTAGGAATTATGTTTGCTTGGGGGGAAACATGTCAATATCGCATTGGTTTGGGAGAGGAGGGGAAGGGGGGGTGGAGTCTGGTCTCGGGTCGGCTACTCCACACTTGCCTTCCCTCATCATCAATGTCCCAATTTGGGACACCTACTCCTTCTCCTCCTTGGCATATAATAAATAAATATAAAGAGTAGTAGTAGTAGCGTTGGGCTTCCCTTGTTAACAAGGAGGTCACTCCATTCAATTCCCCATGTCGTTCATTTAATGCATTGACCTTTCAGTATTTATCAACACCCCAACTTACTACTTCATTAACTACTACTACTCCCTCCCCCCCATTAATGATGTCGATGTGCATTCGATTTTGTGTCCCGAAATTTCTCTGTTATTTTTTTTTTTTACATTCAGAACAACAACAACAACAACACTCACTTCATGGCTCTCGTAAATTTCTATTCTATTCACTCCTGGGTTTTTATTGCATTTTTCCTTAAAAAGAAGAGAAGATATATATGATGTACTCCTAGGTGCGAGATTCTGAAGGGAAAGAGTAAGGAACTAAGGTTAATATTTTTTAAAAAAAAATTACTATTTATTGAATACCGTGTCCAGTATAATTAAATGGGTCAACTAAATATCGAGAAAGCTCTCTGAACAAAGCTGTGGTTACTCCGGTAATGATGCCCCCACCCAGTTGTTCTACTCTTAATAAAATACTTATATGACAACCACCAACTATCACCCGATTCATTCATCCATTCATTCATCTAAAGTAGTAGTATTAATTATAATATTATTATTTATTATTAATTTTTTATAAATAAAAAATACACATAAATAGTCAAATACATGATGCATATTCCTTGATAAAATCGATCGAAAACTATTTCATAAAATAAGCATCGATTTCGTTCTTTAAAAAAATTAATGTTTTAAATATTAATTTTGTCCTATATAATAGAGAATTCAAAATTTCAACACGGATTTCTTCGATTTTAAGTAACAAAATTTGTGTTTCAAATACCAATTTAAAAATATTAATTAACAAATTTTAAAACTTTCCACCTCATGAATAAAAACTCTTTAAATACACCGTACGAACAACATAGATTGTTACATCTAAACCGGAATTATATTCATACTAGTAGCCGCCTCTTCGTGTGTATGTATAGGGGACACGTAACAAATTGTCAGAAAACACTCCCCCCAACACACACTCGTGACCCAACAAAACCCATTATCTTCGGTTTCCTTTCTTTCTTCCTTTTTTACACTAAATGAATATTTTATTTTCTCTCTTTTCGAAATCTTTTCAGGGTTTCAAACAGCATGATGTGATGTCCGAAAAAAAAAAAAGAATAGAAAAGTTTAATATAATTACGTTAATATTATAAATATAATATGGAAGTTCATTTATTGTAATTATTTATTATTCATTCGGTTACAATTTTTTAGGTTCTTTCTATTGTAAAATCTTTATAAATAAAATAGATATCTATTGTATACGATGATCTTGAAAATCAATAAGAAATTCTCCTCCCTTTTCTTTTCATATTATCTCGTTTTCCTTTTTCTGTTTCCCTGTTCTTTGTTTTACAACACGTCATCAGCACGACGAAGCTATATTGGAAAGCGAGAAAAAAAAGAAAACGACGATCATATGCAAGATCCCTTACGGATTGAAATGGCGTTAAATTAATGATTATGTGGAGTTTATAAACGGTAATTCTACACGTCATTTCAATATTTATTATCAAAAAGTTTATTCATACCAAATCTTGATCTCCCATAGCGGATCCACGATTCCCATAAGCGGATTCACCGTCCCCAGAAGCGGTGATCAAAACAAAGTGGTGATCACCATCCCCACGATTCCCATAAGCGGATCCACTATTCCCATAAGCGGATTCATCGCCCCCATAAGCGGATTCGTACCATCAATGATCAAAATACGACGTCCGACCAAGATAAATCAAAAGCAGTGAGCTTTCTTCGCCGCTATCTTCACGAAGGTTTAAAAATTGAGCATCTCAAAGATCCCTTAGTCTTGTGAAACAATTTGAAAGAGATGTGTGATCATTTGAAAACAATCATTCTTCCAAACGCACAGTTTGATTGGCTTTATTTGCTCCTTCAAGATTTTAAATCGGTGAGAGAATACAATTCGGCATTATTTCGAATTACTTCTCAATTGAAATTATGTGGAGAAACTATTACTGACGGAGACATGTTGGAGAAAACATTCTCCACTTTTCATGCATCGAATGTGTTCCTGCAGCAGCAATATCGTGCAAAAGATTTTGAGAAATATTATGAATTGATTTCATGTCTCCTTTTGGCCGAACAAAACAATGAGCTTTTGATGAAGAATCATGAGGTCTGTCCGACCGGATCTGCTACATTTCCTGAAGTGAATGTGACATCATATGGAGGACAACAACGTGGTCGTGGTCGTGGCAGTGGACGTGATTATGGTCGAGGACGTGGTGGTGGTCGGTATTATTTTCGTAACAATCGTCCCCAATATGTGGAAAGGGGAAGAGTGACAAAGAGATGCATGACGACAAAAATGGTCAATTCAACAAGACTGTGGAGAATAAATGTTATCGTTACGGCATGAAGGGCCACTGGTCACGTACCTATCGTACGCCAAAACATTTTACCAATCTCTATCAAGAGTCATTAAAAGAAAAAATGGTGATCAAGACGAACTTCGTTTTCGATGAAGGAAAAGTGGCTTCTAGTGATGATAAAATAGATTTTGGCTTTGATGATTTCTCCCAATTTGATATAGCTGACTTTCTTGTTGAGCATGGAAATAATAATAATGTTATTTAATTTTATTTCTCTTGATGTATTTGTTTATTTTAAATGAAATTTTATGATTACCTAATTATACGTTTTGTTGTGAAAATTAAAGTTTTAATTAAAAAAAATAAAATGGTATAATCTGGGAGTAATATTTTAGATTTTTTTTATTATTATTGTTGTTTTTATTTTCTTATGTGCTTTTGTATATCATTAAATTAATATTTTATTTATGAAGAAAATGGAGGTTCCTCGAAGCGAATTCTCGACCAATGAAAATTGCGACTATCTCGTAGATAGCGCATCGACACATACTATTTCGAAAAGTAAGACATTTTTTTCACCCATGATCTCCGTGTGGTGATATTGATGTTCAACAAATACGTTCATCAGAAAATATGGCAGATTTATTCACAAAGGCTTTGCCTACAATAATTTTTGATAGGTTAGTGCATAAAATTGGAATGTGAAAACTTGTAGATTTAAAGTAATGTTACTAAGAGGGGGAGTAAACATATTGTACTCTTTTTTCCTTTACAATGGTTTTTTCCTATAGGGTTTTCCTGGAAAGGTTTTTATCGGAATGGACATTCAAGGGGGAGTATTGTAAACATATTGTGAATGGTTTTCATTCGGTTACAATTCTTTAGATTCTTTCTGTTGTAAAATCTCTATAAATAGAAGGGATATCTATTGTATACGTGATGATATTAGAAATCAATAAGAAATTCTCCCCTCTTTTCTCTCCATATTCTCTCGTTTTCCATCTTCTCTTTTCTCGTTCTTTGTTTTACAACAGTTAAATTATTAATTATATAATATATTTCGATCATTTTATACGATTTATCCTCACATTTTAAAAATATTTTTTTTATAATTAACATTCGGTGGTTATCTTTAATATAAATTTTGTTAATCGTGACTATTGTTGATAACTAACGTCGTCTAAAAAACATTAATTTCAATTTCAATCCGGCAAATTATTAATTGTGTAATGTACTTTAGTCATTTTTTCGATTTAACCTAAAGTTTCAAAAATATATTCGAATAACATAATGTTAGTAAGGCATCCATGTGTTCATATATTCTTAATCTTAAAAAATAAATAGTATCTTGCCTTGTTTATATTTTAATAGAAACACGTGCATGTGTCCATACTTTAAACTAGTAATAACATTTTAATGCTCATGCAAACATATTTCAAGTGTAATAAGACGAGGGGGGTGTGCATACATGATGTTACATCCGGGACGTAACGTTGTAACATCTTTTTCGTATTCTTCTCAAGCATGTCATTTAGCCAAGACCTTTAACTCGCTCCAGTTATCAACAACTAGTGCGATTTTGTCCCCAATTGGGTTTGGTCCTATCTGCTTAAGAATTACTATAAATAACTCTCATCCATCTCGGTCATTTCTTTTGCTCAATGCACACAATATTTGTTATCCCCACCCAAGATGAAGATCATAAATGTATATGCTTCCTGGCGGTTCCCTTTGTCATGGCTTTCATCTTGATTGGTAGTTTCGAGTTTCCTCGCTTTGACTTGTTTGCTTTCATATTGGGTCTATTTTACAGTGGCTAAACCGAGAAGCAACAGCCAGGTAATGGTAAGTCCGTGAAAGACAACAAGTACAACAACGGTTATGGTTGCAAGTGTTGCGGCTGCCATTGGGGTCGATGTTGCATCCAAATGGTGAGAGAATGCGATGGTGAAGGTGGTGAACCTGGTATGGCCGAGGTTGATTATTACAGAAGATGAGGCGGAATAGCAATAGGTTGGGGCTTGCTGGCGGCGGAGGTTGGGGCAGAGGAGGTGGTGGTATGGCCGTGGTCAATAAGTATGGAGGTGGTGGTGGTAGCAAATGCGACACTAGTTGCTACTGGTACGAGTATGAAGTTTGCCAGAAGAGTTGCACCGAGGCAGAGAATCTTCGTATACTGTTTTCCCATAGTGACAACAACATCCAAAAGATAAATAAATATTAATGAGAAATAAGATCATTTTTCCTTGTCGTGCGAATGTTGGTAATGGATATAACATATAAAATAATGATAAAATCTTACAAATAAAGCTCACCTGATTAGATGATTAGATAAATGTAAATGCATGCAATATATAGTTGGGAAGTTTTCCTTGTGTTGCACAAGGAATAAAATCCTGCAAAGTCTGATTTTTTACCAAATAAATTCCATCTTTCTAATGAAAAATTATGTTGGCTTATAAGAAGATAAATTTTGAAACGATAGGTTAAATTGCCAAAACTTGACAAAGTATAAGACACAATTGATAAATTGTCTGGGTTAAAAATTGGACTAGATATCTTTTAGACAATATTAGTTGCGAACTTTACGTCACGTTAGTCGTCACGATTAATGAAGACTATATTGAAAGTAACGATCAAATTTTATATTATTAAAATATATTTTTAAGATATTAGAATAAATTGAAAAAAAGGTAAAAAGTATAAAATATATTTGATAATTTTAACCGAATAATTAACATACCGGGACGAAGGGAGGGAGAGGAGAGGAGAGTAGGGAGTTAGGTGAGGGCGTGAGTGTATAAAATACAAACGGGGTGACGCGGGGGGCCAAGAGGACTAAAGCATAATCACTTTTTGAGACGTCGAAAAAATTGAAAGAATTCGCCCCCTCCCCCCATCCTTTGAGGAAAAGCTACACTTTTTCAAAATAAAATAACCCCATATCATATCATATCATATCAGTTCATGTCATGCTACTTTACCAACTAAAAACAATTCAAACCATAAAAAAAAAATCAGCTCAAAGGAAAAACAAAAAATGTGTGTGTTTGTGAGGGGGAGGGGGAGGGAGGGGGTGTCACTTCAATCAAACTAGAAGAAGAAGAAGAATCTCAGGCACAAGCATGGATTCAATCAAAGGTCTCAATAATTGTCCCATAATTATTGAATGAGTGAAGGGCTTACTTAGACCCTCCTCTTCTTCTTCATTTTTTTTAATCATCTTACACGCTTCCCCATAATCAATCCCCCACTCAAAAAAAGAGACGGAGGGAAAAGAAAACATATGCAAAATGCCAAATGCAAATTGCATTACGATCACGGCCTGCCGGGGTGTCACGTCACGGTCATTGCTTTTTCTTTCTTTTTGGCCAAAGAAGAAAGCATGCAAGAAATGCCTCGGATGCCCCCCCCCCCTCCCCCCACTCTTCCTTCTTCCTTTTCTTCCTTTTGATACGTTTTCACATCACACCTTTCTCCTATGTCCCCATGTCGTCTTGGTTTGATTTTCTTTTTCCCTCTCTTTTTTTTTTACATGAGGATTGGATGGCATTACAGAAAAAAAAAAGAAAAAGAGAGAAACTAAAAGAGTTTTGTGAAAAATCCCTCCCCACCACACCTTCCCACCTCGTATTTGAATTTCTTTTATTACAAATACAACCCCCATTGAACCACAAATCACACCCGACACATGCATGAATTGAGAGAAACAACTCCTTCCCCCCCCCCCCCCCCCCACGGGGCTTGTCTTAATCTCCTCCTCCTCCACACTCACTCCCTCCCTGCACAAAATGCCGTTCCCTCCGTCCCCCCTCCCTTTCCTCCTCCTCCTCCTCCTGCTCCCACACGCCTCCCCCTCCCCCGCCGACGAGCAGCGTGCCCTCCTCGACCTTAAGTCCGCCGTCGTCTCCGACCCCTCCTCCTCCCTCTCCCCCTGGGCCCTTCGCTCCCCTTCCAACTCCACCGCCCACTGCTCCTGGCCCTTCGTCTCCTGCGCCCCCCGCCGCCTCCTCGTCACCTCCCTCGATCTCTCCTCCCTTAATCTCTCCTCCCCCTTCCCCCCTAACCTCAATCTCCTCCCCCACCTAACTTATCTCAACCTCTCCAACAACGTCTTCAATGGCACCCTCCCCGATGCCTTCCTCGCCGGCCTACCCAGCCTCCGCACGCTCGACCTCTACAACAACAACCTCTCCGGTCCCTTGCCCCCCGCCCCCCCCCCGCGGCGCCTCCGCCACCTCCACCTTGGTGGGAACTTCTTCTCCGGACCCATTCCTGTGGGTTACTCCCTTTGCGATTCCCTCGAGTACCTCGCCGTCTCCGGGAATGAGATCACCGGGACCATCCCCCCGCAGCTCGGGAACCTGTCGCGGCTTCAGGAGCTCTACGTCGGTTACTACAACACGTTCGACGGTGGGCTGCCCCCTGAGCTGGGGAATCTGTCGGAGCTGGTCCGGCTCGACGCCGCCAGCTGCGGGCTCTCCGGGGAGATCCCACCGGAGCTTGGGAAGTTGAAGAAGCTCGACACACTGTTCCTCCAGGTGAACCTGTTCTCCGGTGGGCTGACGCCGGAGCTCGGGACCCTCTGGAGCCTCAAGAGCATGGATTTGAGCAATAACCTGCTCACGGGGGAGATTCCCACGAGCTTTGCCGATCTGAAGAACCTGACCCTATTGAATCTGTTCCGGAATCGGCTGCATGGGGAGATCCCGGGGTTCATCGGAGAGTTGCCGGAGCTCCAGGTACTCCAGCTGTGGGAGAACAACTTCACGGGCAGCATTCCAGCGAATCTCGGCAGGAATAGTAATTTACAGCTCGTGGACGTTTCCTCCAATAAGTTGAACGGAGTTTTACCCCCTGATCTGTGCGCAGGCAACAAGTTGCATACTTTAATTACTTTGGGGAACTTCCTGTTTGGCCCTATCCCGGAATCCTTAGGGAAATGTGAGTCCTTGAGCAGGATTAGGATGGGGGAGAATTACTTCAATGGTTCGATCCCGAACGGGCTGTTTGGACTGCCAATGCTGACCCAGGTCGAGCTGCAGGACAACTACCTTGAAGGGGGTTTCGTTGTGGGCGATTCGCCGGCTGCAAATCTCGGCCAGATTAGTCTTTCTAACAACAAGTTGAGCGGGTCGTTACCGCCAGCCATCGGGAACTTCACCGGTGTGCAGAAACTGCTCCTCGACGGGAACCGGTTCTCGGGTCGAATCCCACCGGAAATCGGGAAGCTGCAGCAGCTTTCGAAGATGGGCTTGAGTAACAACGAGTTCTCGGGCAAAATCACACCTGAGATCAGCCGATGCAAGTCACTCACCTTCATCGACCTCAGCCGGAACAATTTCTCTGGTGAGATTCCAAACGAGATCACCACAATGAGGATACTGAACTACTTGAATGTCTCGAGGAACCACCTTGCCGGGAGCATTCCCGCATCCATAGCCTCAATGCAGAGCTTGACCTCCGTCGACTTCTCATACAACAATCTCTCTGGCCTGGTCCCGGGCACAGGCCAGTTCAGCTACTTCAACTCAACCTCCTTCCTCGGTAACCCCAACCTCTGTGGTCCCTACCTCGGTCCTTGCTTCGGAGCCACTGCAAATAGCACGGGCAAGCCACATGAGAAAGGGCCACTGTCGGCTTCGGTGAAGCTGCTGCTTGTGATCGGCCTTCTCTTGTGTTCGATTGTGTTTGCCATTGTGGCAATCATTAAGGCTCGGTCTCTGAAGAAGGCGAGTGGTGCTCGAGCTTGGAAGCTGACCGCCTTCCAGAGGCTAGATTTCACGAGCGATGATATTTTAGACTGTTTGAAGGAGGACAACATCATCGGGAAGGGAGGTGCTGGGATAGTGTACAAGGGTGTTACGCTGAATGGGGATCAGGTAGCTGTTAAACGTCTCCCAGCAATGAGCCGAGGGTCATCCCATGATCACGGTTTCAATGCCGAGATTCAGACTCTCGGGAGGATAAGGCACCGTCACATTGTCCGCTTACTCGGGTTCTGCTCGAACCACGAGACAAATCTTCTCATCTATGAGTATATGCCTAACGGAAGCCTCGGTGAAGTGCTGCATGGGAAGAAGGGCGGGCACTTGTTGTGGGAAACAAGGTATAAAATCGCCCTTGAATCTGCCAAGGGGTTATGCTATCTGCATCACGACTGCTCGCCCTTGATAGTACATAGGGACGTCAAATCTAACAACATATTATTGGACTCAAATTTCGAAGCTCATGTGGCTGATTTCGGGCTTGCAAAGTTCCTCCAGGACTCCGGCACATCCGAGTGCATGTCGGCAATCGCGGGTTCTTACGGTTACATCGCACCAGGTGGGTGAACTCGAAATACTGCTCAGTTGCGGTTCATTGACTAGACCCAATCTTAACGGAAATTCCACCTTCTGTTCATACAGAGTATGCTTACACGCTCAAGGTGGACGAGAAGAGCGACGTGTACAGCTTCGGCGTGGTACTGCTCGAGCTCGTCAGCGGCTGGAAACCCGTAGGCGAGTTTGGGGATGGGGTGGACATAGTCCAGTGGGTAAGGAAGATGACTGGATCGAACAAAGACGAAGTCCACAAGATCCTTGACCAGAGGCTATCCTCAGTACCCATCCACGAGGCCGCACACTTGTTCTACATCGCCATGCTGTGCGTGGAGGAACAGGCAGTGGAACGCCCCACCATGAGGGAAGTAGTCCAGATCCTCACCGAGCGCCCAAACCCCAACAATGGCGAGAGTCCCATGATCACGATCGAATCCTCTCCCCCTCACGCCCCCTCTGCCACTACGGATTCCCCCACCACCACCACCACGACGCACCAATCGCCGCCGCCTGATCTCCTCAGCATCTAAGTGTATGCCCCAACCGCGATCCGGGCACTAGTCGTTTTCCCTAAAAAGGGGCAATCGTAGGCCGTGGTTCGGGGTCAAGATTACGTTGTTCCGCTTGGTCTTTTATGTTAGTATTTTGCTTATGTTTCCCTTTTAACTATTAGTCCGGGGGGATCAAGCTGGGGTGTGGGGGGAGGGGGGCGGCTTCTAACACCTGGAATTAAGGATGTCATTTAATGTTTACTTAATGTGAATAGTTGGGAGGGAGGGAGTGAGGGAAAGGAGGCTTTGGACTGGTGGTGGGTGGGTGGGTGGGTGAGTTACTTACACCTGTGTTCTGTTTCTGTTGCAGTGGCTCTCTGGGGTTTCCCCTCGCTCTGTTTGTAATGTTGCCATTGCCACTGATCCACTTCTGGATCTGGCAAAATTCAGTCTATTCGCTCACGCACACCCCTCCTCAATTCAATTCTGCTTGCCTTCTTTAAAGCATTTCTGATGGATTTGGTTTCGAGTGAGTTGGGTTCTGATGATTTGTAGGCAGGCAAGCGAATCTGAACCCCCTCCTTGTAATAAGGAAAACTACTGCACACAGACAACCAGTGGAGGAAGAGGAGAGCAGGAGGAGGGGGTCTGTGTCTGACTTGGGGAGAGGGAGCAATTATTTTGGGATTTATTATCACTGCATTGTAAATTGTTGCTCCCTATAGGCAGAGTTAGGATGGATGGTCATTTATTACTTCTACTACTACTGCTATTATTATTAACTTATTACTGATCTCCCCATGTTCCATTTTTCTTTTGGACTCTTAATTTGGCTGGTGATGTTTTCTGGTACGGACAAAGCATGCCAAATACTTTAGGTTTTGAGGGTGGTTGAAAACTAGACGACACGACAAAGGACAAGATCACATCACCCTCTCGTCAATGTCATCAATCTAGTGGGCGATGCCTTTGCGATTCACCCTTGTCAGAATTTTGCAATTATTTTCCCAGTCTTGTGGGTGGTGGGTATTTATTAAATAGGGAATATAATAGAAATGCATGCATGCATGGAGCCCAATGATTCTTTCTGGGAGTGGTTTGAGATATTGGGTGGGGGGCCAAGGTGTGTTGTGATGACATGTGCAGATGTTTATGATGAAAAGATGTCCCCCCCCCCCTACCCAACCCATGTCTTGTCCTTCGTCTTTAGTTTTGTACTATTTAGTGTCGGCTATTTCATGAGGGGTAGGAGCAGATGCATCCCATTTCCTCTTTTTTTTTAGCTCTTTGCCCTTTGGGTTTGGGACATCTTGGTCTGCATGATACAATTTAACAAAGACAGCTAGCTGTTTTTCTCCTTCTGTAGAACTACTAATTGCATAGCTTGTAATAGAGAAATAAATCGCACTAACTTGTAAGACAAAAAGAATAACCTCTGTTTGAAAGTACCCAACAGAGTCTATAAACTATTTTTGAAAGTTCTAAAGAACAAAAGCTAGTGCAAAGAAGGTTAGATAGTGGGAAAAAGATTGAAAAATATATACCTTTTCAGCACTTGTTTTTGTTGTTTCTGGGGGGTGGGTGAAAGGTTTTTCAAAAAATTTTCTTTCATGCCTGTCATCCACTCCAGGGGAGGGAGACAATATCGATTTATGTATTGCAACATCTTTGGGTTCTCAATGACATTGAAAGGAACAATAGTGGGATCAGGCAATTTGTTATGAGGAACATAATTATTCTTATATTAGTATATTATTTTGAAATTTATTTTGTATTAGTTATTTTGTTGCGTGCCAATATACTAACAGCGGGATGTGCTCATTGATAGATGTAGCACGATTTGCCTAAGTTAAGTTTTAGAGAAAGAAATAATCTCGTGATAAACATTATTCATTAAGATTCACTCTTACTAAGTAAATTCGTGTAATGAGTGGATACCTCAAATTTACCGTCACCCGATAAAAGCTAATGATCACTTGATTCCCTTTACCAAAGCTAAGGGTGCCAAGAGTAACACAAGGAGCAGATCAGCTAAGGGCTCAAACACAAGCAATACGAACAAATCAATTAATTAATTATAACCCATCATTTCAAATATGACAGGGCAAAAAAGTTAACAAAAAGAAAATGGAAAAAATGATCCCCATCTTACATTAGAGAAATGTCACCACACGCGAATTTGACGTGTAAATAGCTACATCTATCAAGTGCCCTTCATCAGCCATGCAGACCTAGGAGGCACTCACCTCATCGACTCGAACGACGAACCTTCGCAGCAGGTGTGCCAAAGACAATTTGTTGCTCTTTCCCCGCGATGCCATGTCCTGAAGAGCATCCTCGACCCTCGCCCCGGTGAGCTCGTCCTCGACATGTAAAATCATCATGAAAATCCCGTAGCAGCTTAATCAATCCCGACGGCAACATCAAAGATAAACCATCTTTCCCCTGTCTTATTTTAATTGGCTACAAAAGAGGTAGAGCAGGGGGAAGCCCGGGGTCTTCTTCAGCTTCTTCTTTCGAATCTCAAGACCGGTCATTCTTCAATTTTTTTTTTCTAGGGAACCAAGGCATCCCCTCCTGATCCGCTTTGATTTCAGGACGACAACTCTCTCCGTCATGTTATCCTTCCCCAAGGACGGAGGCTGACTCCTCTTCTTCCCTCCAGAAACAGATACATCCGAGCCTCCATCTTTTACAGTCCTCAGTGCATCAACCTCAGCACTTTCTTGGTATAGTTCTAGCTACGCCAGCGACTAATTTAATCAACAACAACTCCATACCAGAGGCTCCAATGAGCTTGTTAGTATGGTTTTGATGATGTCTTACAGAATGTAAGCTTCTGTTGTGTAGAAAGTAAGCTTCTACTACACTGCAGAAAGTTAACCTACAGGGACAGTCTGTTTCGTACCTTCTGTCACATAATCATTACCACGAATTATTTAAATTAATCATCTGATTATTTAAATACATTCTTATGGCATTACATGTTAATTAAAATAGTTTTAAATCATTTTGATTACTATTTATTTTCATGTGAATTGATCTACTCTCTTTAAGGAAGAAATCACTATATATATGGAAAGCTCTGATGTAATGTTCTGCTGACTGATTTGGAGCTATCTAACAGTCATTTAATCAATCCTCTTGCATCTAAACACATCCAGATTCTTTATGAATCATGGCAAAAGACAACTCATCTGAATATGGACGCTCTCCACATGTGTCTGTATCCAGAAGGTCCGCCAGTCACTTTTAGAAACCAAGATTATCTTATTTCCATTTACAAAAACCTGACGGATCTTATCTATCTGAATCTTCTGCAAGCCCTATCTCTTAGGATCGTGAACATAATAATGACCAGATATGATTGATCTTTAAGTGATACGGAACATCTCTCCCAATGGGGGAATGTTTTATTTAGCTGATATTTTGTTTCCATGTTTTGCAGAGACTTCCGTCAGCCAATGTACCTTCTGTAAATATGTATTTCTATTCTGTATAAGATAGAGTGGAGAACTTACGTGTAGAGTGAGTGTATTGTAGCCTGAGAGACTTGTGAGTTTTCGTTCTCTTTGGGGTTGAGCATTCGGTTGCAGAAGGCTGGTGCCCAGGGTACAAGCTAGACCGGACGTGAGTGAGGTCGGGAAGGATCTTACTACACTGTAGCGTGGCGAGCGTGCATCAGGCTTAGGGAGAAGTCGGGGTGTATACATGCCAGGGCAGTGAGCAGAAGAAAGGCCACATATGGAGGAATCTGGTGAGGTACTGGTATTGGTTGTTTTGTAACTGGTTTGCTCGTGTGTGCAGAAAGCAGGTGTCCATGGTGTAAGTTGTGCCGGCGTGAGTGAGGTCACGAGGGATCTAACTGCACTGTGGCATGGCGGACGTGCATCAGGCTTAGGGAGTAGTCGGGGTGTATACGTGCCAGGGTAGTGATTCAAATTTTATATTGTGTTAAATGCTAACAAAATCTGGAAAGATTTCCCCCAATGATTAGATTGATCTAATCCGTAAAATATCCGTTAGGTTCTGAAAGATTTCTGCTCTGCCTAAATATTGGATTATATTTTATTACCATATTTACCTTCTGCTACTTCATTCTTAACTTTCCATTGTCTTCTTCTCTCTATTCACCGCCTCATACTTCTCTTCTGAAACCCTAAATTATCCATTTTCTCTCAACTCTTCTCTGAAAATTCTCCAATGGCATCAAAGACCAAGAATCCCAAGAGGCTGTTGAAATCCGATGCTTCACCCCTTCCTACACAGGCACCCAAGCTTATTGCTGTTGATTAAGCTTCTGAGGAGGTTCCACCATCTGAGGTGCTCAGTGCCATTGATCCACCTGATCCTATGGCCAAGGAGGTATCTGTTGAGTCTCCAGAAGCCATTAGGGAAAAGCTTCTGCATGCTGGCGAGTTTCCTGTAGGAGGAGAACCATATGCGGAAGAGACTCATGTCTTTGAAGAAGGTGTGGCCAACGAACCTGCTCTCTCCAAATCTGAAGTACCAAAAGGCTCAGATGAGGAGGACTTTATTGAGAATGCAAAGCCAATTACAGTCGTGTTCCCACCAACGCAGACGATCTCTCCAGATCTGAAGCAAAAAGGTGTCGTTTCTGCTTCTCTTAAAGTGCCTAAGATTGAAAAATCTGATGGCCTTAAGCTATTTTCTGCAGCCATGGCATCTGATGTTTCTTCTCGGACCAGGTTTAAGTGAAATGATGCTGAAACGGTCTCCAAGTCCCTGACTAAACTGCTCGTGAAGAAACCTAAGGGACATGTTACCTTTACCCCAACACCTTCTGTTTTTATTAGCCAGGAGGAAATTGATGAAGTGCTGGCTGATGGTGATTTATCCACAGTCGACACCTCTGACCGCCAATTGACTGCAAGTAAGCGAGTAGACTTTGCTTGGTTTTTTGCTAATATGCTGGACATAGCTCCTCTATTTGAGGCATTAGGCTTGAAAGCCTTCTGCGAGTTGTATGCTGAAGTGTCTGTGGCAAAGGTTCTGGAGTTCTACTCCAATCTCAACTTCTACAGGGACGGACGTTCTATCAAGTTCATCCGTACTTCTTGTGTACTCTACTCTTGATGTCTGCAACTTGTATGGTTGTGAATCCACTGTTGAGATACATGACTTTGAAAAGAATGAGGCTTTTAGCATCATTGTTGGACAGAAGGTATCCCTGAAAAAATTACATGGAGTCCACTCAGCTGGATCTTCGCCTCAAGATTCTGCACCGCGCTATTCATTTCAGTCTACTGCCTCGTGCTGGAAGCATCAACACCATCATACCTGCGGATGCCAAAGTCATGGTTCATCTCCTGGAGGGAATGCCTTTCAGCCTTGGTTTGATCTTTGAGCACATGGAGTGGAGCTTGTCAAGGAGAAAAGAGCATGCCCTACGACCAAGTGATTATTGGCCTTCTGTAGATGCACGGCATTGACCCTACTCCAGGTTCTGAGTAGGATAAGTGGAAAGTTGGCAACTTCGATGCCAACATCATCAACAGCATGCAATATGCAAAGACAACAGAAGGCTGGCTCACGAAAGCGCAACACTATGAGCTTCTCCAAAAGAAGACTCCATCTACTACTGCTGCTACTTTGTGCAAGAAACATGCCAAGGGACCCCCTGCAAGCCAGAAAGGTTCTGCTCCATCAGCTGTTAAGGCTTCTGCCTCTTCCGCTCTGCCCTTTATTCTCAAGGAGCTGCAACTCCAAGTTGCTGCCCAAGGTGCGGACATCCGAGTGCTGCAGAGGCTGGTCATGGATGATATACGCCAACTGGAGGGCCTAGACAAGTTTCTGCATGAAAATTTGGACGCCTAAAGGGCATTAATGTTGAAAACTTTTGAAAAACTCTGTTTTGATGTTTTCAATAAGTGACCCTTTATGGGTACACCCTCTCGTACGCCGTACTGTTTTTTTTTAAGGTTTAATTACAGAAACTGTTGAACTTTCTTTCAGTATGGTTTTGATAGCGTTTCATCATCTATCTTTTAGTCTTATCCTTTTCGATATGACAAAAAGGAGGAGTAATATAGATGTTTGAAATAGATAGACTTTGCTCTGTGTTTCTGCAGGAAATATTTCTGCAGTTTATGGGTGTAGAAGCCTGTTTTTGCATTCCTTTCAATAACCTTCTACAGGTGTTGTTGCATGTCTCTAACATTCTTCTGCTAGGGAATGTAAAAGGTGACTTCCTCCCTTTTGCTGGGAGTGCAGTTGCTGAGTTCTTGCAAGGAATTGTCGGGTTACACAAAAGCCTTGTGCTCTGTACCATGGTGAAGCTATCATGCTCTGCAAATTTACATAAGCTTTTAGCTCTGTGATTTTATGCGAGATTCATACCCGCACTCATTCGAACGAAGTTAGGGGGAGTTTCTTTGCAAAATATTCTAAGCTCATATGCTCATCGCAGAAGCTCTTATGCTCTGCATCATATAGAAGCTTCTAGCTCTGTACACATAAGCGATATTCATACCCACACTCAACCAGAAGGAGTTAGGGGGAGTTTCTCTGCAAAATATTTCCCTCGAAGATAGATAGTTTTGTCATCATAAAAAAGATGAGATTATTAGTATGGTTTTGATGATGCCATACAGAAGGTAAGCTTTTACTGTGTAGAAGCTAAGCTTTTACTATTATGTAGAAAGTTAACATACAGGAACAGTCTGTTTCGTACCTTCTGTCACCTAATCATTACCACGAATTATTTAAATTAAGCATCTGATTATTTAAATATATTCTTAGGGTATTACATGCTAATTAAAATGGTTTTAAATCATTTTGATTACGATTTATTTTCATGTGAGTTGATCTACTCTCTTTAAGGGAATAAATCGCTCTATATATGGAAAGCTCTTATGCAAGGTTCTGCTGACTGATTTAGAACTATCCAACGGTGATTTAATCCTTCTTCTTGCATCTAAACACATCCGGATTCTATATGAATCATGACAAAGGACAACCCATCTAAATATGTACACTCTCCACACATGTCTGTATCCAAAAGGTTTGCTAGTCACTTTTGGAAACCAAGATTATCTTATTTCAATTTACAGAAGCCTAACGAATCTTATCTGTCTGAATCTTCTGCAAGCCCTATCTCTTAGGATCGTGAACACATTCATGACCAGATGGCATGACTGATCTTTGAGTGATACAAAGCATCTCTCCCAATGGGGGAATGTTTTATTTGGCTGATATTTTATTTCCATGTTTTGCAGAGACTTCCGTCAGCCAATGTACCTTTTGTAAATATGTATTTCTATTCTGTATAAGATAGGACCATTTGTTAGATAAAAAAGTGGAGAACTTACGTGTAGAGTGAGTGTATTGTAGCTTAAGAGACTTGTGAGTTTTTGTTCTCTTTGGGGTTGAGTATTCAGTTGTAGAAGGCTGGCGCCCAGGGTGCAAGCTAGACCGGACGTGAGTGAGGTCGTGAAGGAACTAGCTGTACTGTGGCGTGGCGGACGTGCATCAGGCTTAAGGAGAAGTCGGGGTGTATACGTGCCAGGGCAGTGAGCAGAAGAAGGGCCGTGTCTGGAGGAATCTGGTGAGGTACTGGTATCGATTGTTTTGTAACTGGTTTTCTGGTGTGTGTAGAAAGCAGGTATCCATGATATAAGCTGTGCAGGGCGTGAGTGAGGTCGCGAAGTATCTAGTTGTACTGTGGCGTGGCGGACGTGCATTAGGCTTAGGGAGAAGTCGGGGTGTATACGTGCCAGGGCAGTAAGCAGAAGAAGGGTTGCATTCGGGAGATTCATGGTGAGGCACTAACATTTGTGTTTCTGCAGAAGGGAAGTACCTGCTGCAGGTTTTGAAGAAGCTTCATGGGTGTTATCTACTTCTGGAAGTCTTGGTGAGGAGCCAAGCATCGGGGAAGCCTTGGTGAGGAGCCAAGTAGGTCGTCGAATCGCCGGAGGGAAAATCCACCCTTGGACAGAGGGGTTGTCTGCCTGTATAGGGCCACCACGTGCTTGCGTGGAGCTGCCACGTTCTACAGAACCCCAACCACAAAGATTGCGGAGTTAGTCACTGTCTTCAGTACAGAACCTCAACCAGAGAGTTTCTGGAGTTAGCCACAGATCTCTGTGCACGACCCAAATGATTACTGATCACAACCCATCAGGTTTCTGTGAGTAGAAAAGCCGAAAGGCTATCTGCATCACCTTCTACACTACAAAAGTGTTTCAATACCTTCTGTTAGTACATCCTTTGTGCAAAAACCGAATGGCCATCTACAATACCCTCTGCAGGAGTGTTTTATTTCTTCTGTGAGTCTTGTATTCGCTATAAGTGTTCAATAGTGAATTCGATCCTATAAGGGTGAAGAGTGGAGTAGACAATTGCTGAACCACTATAAACCTTCTGTGTCTCATTTACTTTCTGCATAAACGGAAAAGCAAATTAACAGACACAACGCAAACGTCTGAGCAGAGATTCCAAAGGTCCTGCATCAAACATCGTACACTACAGAATCCAATCAGGTTCTGGAGTTGTTTTCCAACGATCTAGCTTTCGCAGATCATTTCTTGGTAGTGCAGAAACCTACAAGGTTCTGTGACAACCCTCTGCTACTACAAGTATCTTTCAGACTTTGGAGTAGACGTTACTGATCACACTTAAGGTGGTCGGATCTGTAGAACGTTGATAGCAGAAGCAACAACCTTCTGCTACTGTAGAAACCTTCTAAGGACTGCATAATCATATCTTATATCAGGCTTTGTCTGGTCGTTCTGTCATCAAATAGTTCACTTCAGGGATTTGCTGTGTACAAGGGTTATGTAACCTACAGAAACCTAATCTTCTACTGCTGGGTTTTATTAGTTGTAAAAAGGCTAAAAGGCTATTATGCTAATTCACCCCCCTCTTAGTGCCATTGTTACACCAAAGGAGCTGCTCTTCAAAGGCAGTGACTATAGTTCCTTCTCAGCTTCACGCAAGACGACCAAAGCCTCCTTTGACAATTCCATCTACACCGTCTTCTGAATCTCAAGCCAAAGTCTCCCAATACATTTCTTGCTATTTTTTTCTTTGTCCCATCTTCTGTCCTGCTTTTTTCAGCAGCAGGAATGGACAGTTCTATCATTTGCTCAACGAATTGTTCCCGAAAAGCTCTTCCACCCTTCTTCTTCTTTCTTCTTCCTCCTCCTGCAAATTTTCCAGCAGGTTGGCCACAAGAGTCCACAACACCGGCAGTAGCCACAATGGAATTTAATACGACGGTACTGAATTTACAGTGTTTAGTGTAGTCACCGCAAAGTAAACGAGTGCAAGTAGAACAAGTAAACACAACATTAGAATTTAATGCAACTAGTTTACAATGTGTCACTTACAGACAACGTGACACTTACAGACATGACTTGAACGGAGAAGACTTGATGACGCTTCACGACAGACGGCGGCGGATAAACGGTGGTCAAGGCAAACTCCTTTAATGGATATCACCCTTGTGGATCAGCGGTCGGACTTCAACGGCACTAGAATTTAATGCGATGGCACCGAGGGTGGAAGACGGATTCGAAGTGGTAGCAGGTTGATCACGCTTGTCGAAGGCGGCAAATTAAATACTCTAACAAACCTAACTAACTTGTAGATAGGGTAATTAGAGGTCGATCCCACAGAGAATCAACAGAGAAAAATTCCCAACGGTCGCACCTTTAACGATCTCGAGATCAAACAAGATGAATGAGAATAAAACAGAAAAAGATAATGCAAATAAACGATAATTCAATCAAATATTAAAAGCCTAGGACTATCAATTTCCTCTAACGAATTATCTAACTCGTTCCTTCATTTCTCCAGTTATCAAATTCTCAAGTTACTAAGCTAGGGTTCGATTATCTCCTTACGCCTCTCCCGAGTGCTCTAAGGATGTATTCCCTGTATCGAGCTAATCACTCTATTCCTAGGCAATTAACTAGTGGGAACCCATTATACAACAACCCTAAAAGGCTACCTAAGGCGATTCGGTATATTCCTATCCCTTTCGCGAATTAGCTTCGTTTTCCAACGAGACGCTAACTTAGGCTATTCAATCCACGGCTTAACCCAAACAACTTATCGAAGCCCGAATAGGTCTCTATATCAAATTAATTGGTGATCAGTTAATTAATCGCATTAAGATCAAGATATGAATAAGTAACCACATGAATTTGAATAACACGGAGAAAAAGAATTCACTCGTTAAATAAAATCGTTAAGTTCCATTGAAGTCCTAGAAAACGGAATTAGTTCATAGCGTAAAAGAAATTCATCCCAAGTTCAAGAGAAAACAGTAACGACATAGAAATCCACGGGAAAGAAAAGAGAAACGCCCTCCCGATCTTCCGATCTAAGAAGTAGTAGTCTCGTCCCGATCTCCGCTTCAACCCTATCCGTCACCTATTTCTCCGTTCCCGAGTCGAATATCTCCTTCCTCTCTCCCCAGAAAAAGACTCCCTAAGGTTGTCTAAAAACAAAATATATTGTTCCCATCTAGAAAGATTTCCTAAGATTCTCTAAATCTAAATAATATTTCTAGGGAGAATAAAATAAAATAACCTAAACTACCAAATAAATGTCTAGTTGATCCTCTATTTCTTCATAATGCAGTCTCAGGAAGATTTGAAGGCTTCTTGAGCGATTTGGAAATAAGTTCGTCGGGTGGTCACTTGAATCCATAGAACTCCCAAGGACGCATCCCTGAGAACTGAAGGACACGTCCTTCTGCTCTCTGTCCAATTTCCGCTCATATGAACTTCACTTCGTCCAAGCTTCAAGATCTCATTCATTTTCCTACATTAAAACATGACAAACCAAGAGGCTATCAACAAAATAAACGATTCAAATCAAAATAGATTCAAAAACTATGAAAATAACAAAGATCGACTAAAAATAAAACTAAACTAAAAAGCACTCAAATCCTACCAAATTCCTTTCAATACTCGTACGGCTAACCACATAAAGCATCATTAGAGATACGAAATAACCCAACTTTCATAGAGTTATCACACCCCCAAACCTACAATTTCCTAGTCCTTGAGCAAACAGAAAAACACAAAGATAACTCTTTAGCAATCCCCAACTCAATCTAATCTGAACAACCATCTCTCTATTCTCAGCAATGCAGATGCTCACTTCCGTTGGTCGAGTCAATTGTCAAGAAAAACAATTCAATTTGATCAAACTTCACGTAAATGTTCAAAACGATCATCTCGGTATGTCATGTAGTGAAATCAACAATTAAAGACTTCCAATAAAACATATTAGACCGGCACTTTGTAGAAACCAATCAAACACTAATCATCCACTCGTCCTCAGAATTTTCAACAATTTTTCTTTTCACACAACTTTTCTTTCAGCTACACGACTCTAAATGTTTCATCACATTCTAGTGTACCCATGTAACGAGTATTTGATCAATGACTCCCGGTCCAGTTAGACCAAGGCATTAGGCGATGAAGCACCCCTCGGATCTCATTCTCGAGTACAGCAAAAGGACTCACACCACAAGTACATATTTAGACGTCAATCACATTTCAATAACTTTCTTTTTTTTTTTACTTTTCTTTTCACATGCATAAACATTGGTACTCAGAGCCTTGGTAACCCTTTTTTTCTTTTACTTTTTACTTTTTTTTTGTTTAGAACTTGTTTCAAATCAATGTCTAGCTAGCCCTACTCGATACCAACTACTATGCGTTATTAGATTTCGAGAATTGTTTTCACTCACTACCAATCCATACCGACGAATTATTACAAAAAAAACAGTTTAATCACCCAATTAAGCTCAATTTTCACTCTTCCATAAGTCATAGGCATGTGCGCAATAAGTCATCATCGAACAAGGGTCAGCTCATCAAAGATATCGTCAATTCTACTGAAGAGTTAGACACACCTAGACTTACTCTAGAAATGACCTAAAAATCAAAACTAAAAATCAAAACACTACTAGCAAGCGACAAAACAGAAATGACAATCAACCCAAACAACATAGATAAGCATAATTGCAGTACCCCCAAACCTAGACTAAACATCGCCCCGATGTAAATATGAATAGTAAGAGATGAAGAACGAAGTACTCCCCTGGGGTGAGTTAATCGTCGCCGCCATCATCATCATTTTCCTCTTCAAGGTCTTGGGGGTTGTCATTATCCGAACCAAGCTCCTCCTCCTTCTGGAAGTCGGCAAACGAAGGGATACTTGGATGACCTGTCATGTCGATCCCAACCACTGCGCCATGGAACCGAAACATTCCCTCCACCCTCTGGAAGCACAGCTCCATATACGACGTTCGAATTTCATCGTTTAGTTCCAATTGAAGCATCCGCTCCTCTATGCCTGATCCAACTCCTCTAGAACTCGATGCGGTAGCTTTTCTAGCCTTCACCATTTCTGAACGTCGTCCGGGTTTTTCCTCCGCTGCCTGCACAAGACCGTTAATATACCTCTCATTCATCAACGTGCCGGGTTGAACTAGTTCCTCATGCGCAGCCATTGGGATGCCAAATTGTTGACAAAGCATGGTAATCAAGCAAGGAAACCAAAATCCCCATTTGGTGTTACTAGCCTCTTGCAGAATTGCTCTATGAATAAGATTGCCCACATTGATCCTCTTCCTTTTCAGAATCGCATAAATCAGGATGGCACGATTCTTTCTGCAGATATTGAGATTAGTAACCGGCAACATTGTATGGGCAACAAAGTAAAACCAAACCTTGGCCATATTTGTTAGATCTTTCCGTGGAATCGCCATGAATTCATTTTGAGCCATAATCCACGAGCTCTCCATCCTTGTCAAAGCCTGACTTACCTCCGCAGCTTGTGTTGCCGTAAATTCCCCGGTTACCAACTCTTCGTAGTCGTCAACCTCAGGAATAGGTATGTTGAAGCACTCGTTGATAGTTCTTCCATCAAAATAATGTTAGCATAGAATTCACGGACTATCGCATTCACGGCAGGGTTCCGTGGCACGAGGAACTGCTCCCAACCCTTTTCGGCGACGGGAACTAACACCCAATGAACAAATTGGGGTCCACTTCCTAATTGCATCCCACGCTCTGCAATAAACCTTATTTTCGTCATGGCTTCAGCGAATCTATTTCTCGCGGCCTCCGAGACGAATTTGGCGTCCACGCCTTATCGCGGCCTCTTCGAACCCATTTCCTAATACCCAAACTAAAACTA
This sequence comes from Melastoma dodecandrum, assembly GCA_029817715.1. Classification (NCBI taxonomy): domain Eukaryota; kingdom Viridiplantae; phylum Streptophyta; class Magnoliopsida; order Myrtales; family Melastomataceae; genus Melastoma; species Melastoma dodecandrum. The sequence goes on from JARUPY010000168.1 coordinate 26,458, forward strand.
GTAGAATGCAAGGAGTGCACGAGAGCTTACCCGAGTAGTTGAGGGGTTGGTGCTAGCATGTAAGACGCTGGAGACCAACAACGGGTGATGTGGTTGCTTGATTTTAGCTCCGATTTGTAGATGGGTTTCGTTCTTCCAAGTCCTCGACGGCTTCTGCAAAAGAGAGAATGAGGCGGCTACAAGAAAGATGGGTTAGGGTTTTTATTGAAAAGAATTTATAACGCTTTATTTTATTTTATTTTTTATTTATTTTATTTTTATTTTTTTTGAGGGACGCGTCCTTCAAATTGGAGGATGCGTCTTCCATGGTCCTGTAGGATTGCAGAATGCCCGAGGTCGCGTCCTTGGCTATGAGGGACGCGTCCGTGAATTTTCTGCAAAATAAAATAAAAATTGTCAATAGACAGCAAAATAAAAAGAAAAACTTATGCAAAAATAAAAATGAAAATGAAAAATAAAAATAAAAAGTAAAAATAAACTCGGGTTGCCTCCCGAGAATCGCTTGATTTATAGTCATCGGCTTGACTCTCTTCTCGTTTTCAAGCTTCTTTCAAGTGAATCGAGGATGCTTCACGGTCGAAACTTCCCCGATAATGTTTTAGAAGTTGTCAATTTACTATAATATCCTTCCCGAACTCTCTTCTAATACTTCATTTGCTCCATTTGGGAATACTTCAACAACTCGAAAAGGGCCTGACCATCGCAATTTTAGTTTTCCAGGGAACAATCTGAGCCGGGAGTTGAATAACAATACCAATTGGCCTGTCTCAAAGTGTCTGGGCTTGATCCTACCATCATGCCATTTCTTTGTCTTATCCTTGTACACTCTTACACTGTCATATGCCTGCAACCGAAGTTCATCGACCTTATTCAATTGAAGTAATCGTCTTTCACCGGCTTCTTCAAGATTTAGGTTCAACTTTTTTAGAGCCCAATACGCTTTGTGCTCGAGTTCCACCGGAAGATGACATGCTTTGCCAAAAACCATTCTGTATGGTGACATCCCAATTGGATTTTTGTATGCTGTCCTGTATGCCCACAATGCATCGTCTAACTTCGTTGACCAATCCTTCCTCGTTGGACATACCGTTTTCTCTAAAATGTGCTTGATTTCCCGATTAGAGACTTTGACTTGCCCGCTCGTCTGTGGGTGATACGCTGTATCTATCTTGTACTTGATACCATACTTCATTAAGAGTTGATCAAAATAGCGGTTGCAGAAGTGCGTCCCTTCATCGCTTATGATCGCCCGTGGTGTGCCAAATCAGGTAAAAATCTGTTTTTTCAAAAACTTGCACACGACTTTAAAATCATTAGAAGGCAAAGCTACTGTTTCCACCCACTTTGAAACATAATCAACAGCCATAAGGATGTACTTATTATTGAAAGATGAAATAAATGGACCCATAAAATTGATACCCCACACGTCGAAGAGCTCAACTTCAAGGATGCCTCGCAATGGCATCTCGTGTCTCCTAGTGATGTTTCCCACGCGTTGACACCTGTCACAAGATGCAACAAAATTATATGAATCCTTGAAAAGAGTCGGCCAATAGAATCCTGATTGCAAAACTTTAGCCGTTGTTCGGTCTCCTCCAAAGTATCCGCCGTAGGGTGATGAGCGGCAATGTTCGAGGATACCTCTGATTTCTTCCTCTGGTACGCATCTCCTGATAACTTGATCAGCATAATGCTTAAAGAGAAACGGTTCATCCCACATGTAATAGCGTACATCATGCAAAAATTTCTTTTTTTGTTGAGGAGTAAAGTCGGGAGGAATATGGTCAGAAACAATACAATTCACAAAGTCGGCATACCAAAGGCACGACAAATCGTTCATAGCAAACAATTGTTCATAAAGAAATGACTCATTAATTAATGCATAGTCATGAGATGAAGTCGCATTTTCTAACCTCGATAAATGATCAGCAACTTGGTTCTCGGATCCCTTTCTGTCCCTAATTTCAAGGTCAAACTCTTGCAAAAGAAGAACCCACCCGATAAGTCGCGGCTTTGCCTCCTTCTTTGAGATCAAATACTTGATGGCAGAATGGTCAGTGAACACAATAACTTTCGTACCGACAAGATAACTCCGAAATTTATCAAAGGCATAAACAATCGCAAGGAATTCTTTTTTTGTGGTAGTGTAATTTACCTGAGCATCATCAAGAGTTCGACTCGCATAGTAAATGACATGAAATACCTTATTCACTCTTTGTCCTGGAATAGCTCCAACCGTGTAATCGTTTGCATCACACATTAGTTCAAATGGCAAATTCCAATCAGGTGCAACAACTATTGGGGCAGAAATCAACCTTTGCTTGAGCTCGTTGAAGGCACTAAGGCAGTCATCATCGAAAATAAAGGACCTGTCCTTTTCTAAGAGATTGTAAAGTGGCTTGCAAATTTTGGAAAAATCCTTTATAAATCTTCTATAAAATCCTGCATGTCCAAGAAAACTCCGGATTGCTTTGACTGATGTTGGTGGCGGCAACTTTTCAATCGTTTCTATCTTTGCTCGATCCATTTCAATCCCCTTGTTTGATATCCTGTGTCCAAGAACAATACCCTTTCGAACCATAAAATGACATTTTTTCCAATTTAAAATAAGGTTTGTTTCTTCACAACGTTTCATCACACGAGCTAAATTTGTCAAGCAATCATCAAAAGACATTCTAAAGATGAAAAAATCATCCATAAACACTTCAAGGCACTGCTCAACCATTTCGGTGAAAATAGCCATCATGCATCTCTGAAATGTAACTAGGGCATTACATAGACCAAAAGGCATTCGACGAAAAGCAAACGTACCATATGGGCATGTAAAAGTAGTCTTTTCTTGATTTTCTACGGCTATGGCAATTTGGTTATATCCAGAATAACCATCTAAAAAATAATAAAATCCTTTACCTGCCAGACGATCTTACATTTGATCTATAAACGGAAGTGGAAAATGATCATTTCTTGTGGCTTTATTCAACTTCCTATAATCCATGCAAACTCGCCAACCAGTCTCCGTTCGCGTGGGAACGAGCTCATTCTTTTCGTTGGAAACAACAGTCATCCCACCTTTCTTAGGTACACACTGCACAGGACTCACCCAAGAACTGTCAGAAATCAGATATATTATACCTGCATCAAGCCATTTGATGATTTCCTTCTTGACTACTTCCTTCATGTTCGGGTTGAGTCGTCGTTGATTCTCCACCGAAACCTTATGGTTTTCTTCTAATAGAATCTTGTGCATGCAAATTGATGGACTGATACCTCGAATATCAGCAATTGTTCACCCTAATGCTCGTTTATATTCCCTCAAGACTCGAAGTGTGTCATTGTTAATGCCAATGAAATAATAATGGGTAGAGTTTCATTACTTCCAAGATATGCATACCTCAGGTGTTCAGGTAATGGTTTTAGCTCTAATTGGGGTGGTTCTTCAATTGATGGTTTCATTAGATTATGCGGCCTCTCCAAAGCTTCAAAATGTGCTCCCCTTAACATGCGTGGTATTGCATCTATTGATTTTGTCACTTCTTGTACTTCTTCATTGTCGGATGACATTGAATTCATTGCAATTTCATGTGGATCATCATAGGGCATCTCAGTAAAGTACCTATTAAAAACATCAATCAGAAAGCAATCATCAGGTTCACTTGGGCATTTCATCGATTTTAAAACACAGGTTACCTCCTGATCATTAACTCGAATGGTCAATTCACCCTTTTGAACATCAATGAGGGCTTTACCTGTTGCCAAGAACGGCCTCCCTAAGATGATGGGGATATTCTTATCTTCCTCAAAATCTAAAACTACGAAATCCGCTGGAAAGATAAACTTATCCACCTTAATAAGCACATCTTCAACAATTCCCTTAGGATATGTTATTGATCTATCAGCTAATTGCAATGTCACAGACGTAGGTTTCACTTCCCCCAAACCTAACTCATGGTATACAGATAAAGGCATAAGATTGATACTCGTGCCAAGATCACACAAAGCTTTACCATGAAATTGTGAGCCGATAGCACAAGGGATAGTGAAACTACCTGGATCTTTTAGTTGAGGAGGAAGTTTTCGTTGCAAAATGGCACTGCATTCTTCCGTTAGTGCAACGGTTTCAAACTCACCTAACCTTCTTTTCTTCGATAGAATGTCCTTCGTGAACTTGACATAGCTCGGCATCTGCTCAAGAACTTCTGCAAAAGGAATGTTAATATGGAATTTCTTAAACACATCGAGAAACTTACGGAACTGGGCTTCATCATGCTTCTTATCTCTTTGAGGGAATGGAAGTGGTGGTCGTCCCCATGTTGGGTATTATCCAAGTGGGACGATGTAGTTGTTCAGTTGGGGGAAGGACACGTCCTTCAGATGGCAGGGTTGCGTCCTTCTACGCTGCTTCTTCCACAGAATGTTCAGAGATGCGTCCTTCAGATTCGGAGGACACGTCCTTCTCGTTTCTGTGAAAATTCTCAAATTCCTTATCTCGTCCTTTGTTCAGCCTGGATGTGTTCGCCTCCTCATTGATTGGTTCTCGTGGAAGATCACTAATCTCACTTGACTTTTTATTGTCACTCGACCGAATCTTTGGTGGTACTTCTTCAAGTGCCCGGCCATTTCTCAAAGTTACTGCTTTAACATATTCTCGTGGATTAACCTCAGTATCACTTGGCAACCCTCCATGTTGACGCGAATTCAAGGCTTGAGCGAGGTGACTGACTTGATTCTCCAAGTTCCTGATTGATGCTGTTTGATTCTTTATTATGGCATCTTGATTCGCCATGTACTTCATCATCAAATCCTCAAAATTCGTCTTCTTTTTTGGTTCTGGGGCTTTGGGTTGCTGAAATCCCGAAGGTTGTGTTGCTCGATGAACCACTATTTGTTGCCCTTTCCAAGAAAAGTTAGGATGGTTCCTCCATCCCGGATTATACGTGTTGGAATAAGGATTGTTCCTTTGATTTCCAATAAAATTAGCCTCTTCCATGCTAGCATAACATTGATCTGTTATATGCCCACCATCGCAAATATCACATCCTCTAGTTGTACTTTGGATGGACTGTACATTCACCGACTCGAACTTCTTAGCCAACGCAGATATCTGTGCTTGAATATACGTGAGTGAATCGAGTTCATGAACACCCGTAATCTTTTTACCATTTATCTGGTCAAATGATTGACTTGGTACACAAGTCCTCCTCATAGTCTCTAAAAGCTCTCTTCCTTCCACATATGATTTTCGTAGGAATGATCCGTTCAATGCTAAGTTGAGGTCCTTGCGCGATGATTCCGTCAACCCATTGTAAAAAGCTTACAGTTGTCGCCATCCCGGTAAATCATGATATGGGCATTGAATTAATAAATTTTTGAAGTACTCCCAAGCTTCCACGAAAGTTTTTGTCTCATGTTGCTTGAACGTGCTGATTTCATTCCTCATCTGGGATATCTTGAATGGCGGGAAATATTGGTCTAAAAATGCTTCTTCCATCTGTTCCCAAGTACTAATTGATCCAGCCGGTAGCGAGTTCAGCCAGGTCCATGCTCTGTCCTTCAAGGAGAAGGGAAATAACTTCAATCGAACTGCATCCTGTGGCACTCCGTTTTGCCTGAAACTGTCGCATATGCTTAAGAACTTGCTCAAATGCTCATGTGGATCCTCGATCGGTGATCCTCAAAACATCACTGAATTCTGAATCATCTGAATCACTGATGTCTTTATCTCATACTCCCGTGCTTGAATCGCAGGCGCAACGATGCAGAACCGGTTAATGTGAGGTTTTGCTGAAGTAAATTCCACCATCGGCCTGTTATCAATGTCGCGCTGTCTCTCGTTCTGTTGAGTTGGAATTAGGTTTTCATCCATATTGCTTTGTTGTACACTAGCTTTCTCACGAACCGGTCTATGGAAAGTCCTTTCGATTTCAGGATCAAAAGGGAGAGTTTTTGTGCTTCGAGTTCGTCGCATACACCTGATATTAAAATATCAACAGAAAAGAGTAAAAAAAAATAAAATAACTTAACGTCAAATAGATAAACGTGATGACAGTAGAAAAGAAAAATTTCTCAAAATTGATCCCCCGGCAGCGGCGCCAAAATTTCATCACGCTTGTCGAATGTGGCAAATTAAATACTCTAACAAACCTAACTAACTTGTAGATAGGGTAAGTAGAGGTCGATCCCACAGAGAATCAACAGAGAAAAATTCCTAACGGTCGCACGTTTAATGATCTCGAGGTCAAGTCAAACAAGATGAACGAAAGTAAAACAAAAAAAGATAATGCAAATAAACGATAATTCAATCAAATATTAAAAGCCTAGGACTATCAATTTCCCCTAACGAATTATCTAACTCGTTTACTCTTTTCTCCAGTTATCAAATTCTGAAGTTACTAACCTAGGATTCGATTATCTCCTTACGCCTCTCCCGAGTGCTCTGAGGACGTATTCCCTGTATCGAGCTAATCACTCTATTCCTAGGCAATTAACCAGAGGGAACCCATTATGCAACAACCCTAAATGGCTACCTAAGGCGATTCGGTATATTGATATCCCTTTCGCGAATTAGCTCCGTTTTCCAACGAGACTCTAACTTAGGCTATTCAATCCACGGCTTAACCCAAACAACTTTTCCAAGCCCAAATAGGTCTCGATATCAAATTAATTGGTGATCAGTTAATTAATCGCATTAAGATCAATATATGAATAAGTAACCACGTGAATTCGAATAACACCGAGAAAAGGGATTCACTCGTTAAATAAAATCGTTAAGTTCCATTGAAGTCCTAGAAAACGGAATTAGTTCATAGCGTAAAATAAATTCATCCCAAGTTCAAGAGAAAACAATAACGACATAGAAATCAACGGGAAAGAAAAGAGAAACGCCCTGCCGATCTTCCGATCTAAGAAGTAGTAGCCTCGTCCCGATCTCCGCTTCAACCCTATCGTCACCTCTTTCTCCATTCCCGAGTCGAATGTCTCCTTCCTCTCTCCCCAGAAAAAGACTCCCTAAGGTTGTCTAAAAACAAAATATATTGTTCCCATCTAGAAAGATTTCCTAAGATTCTCCAAATCTAAATAATATTTCTATGGAGAATAAAATAAAATAACCTAAACTATCAAATAAATGTCTAGTTGATCCTCTATTTCTTCATAATGCAGTCACAGGAAGACTTGAAGACTCCTTGAGCGATTTGGAAATAAGTTCGTCGGGTGGTCACTTGAATCCACAGAACTCCCAAGGACGCGTCCCTGAGAACTGAAGGACGTGTCCTTCTGCTCTCTGTCCAATTTTTACTCATCTGCACTTTACTTCGTCCAAGATTCAAGATCTCCTTCATTTTCTTGCGTTAAAACATGACAAACCAAGAGGCATCAACAAAATAAACGATTCAAATCAAAATAGATTCAAAGACTACGAAAATGACAAAGATCGGCTTAAAATAAAACTAAACTAAAAAGCACTCAAATCCTACCAAATCCCTATCAATACTTGTACGACTAACCACATAAAGCAAATAACCCTACTTTCATAGAGTTATCACAGGTCAACGGCGTCGGACAGAATCAACGGCATTGAGAGTGGACGGAGATGTGTCAACAATGTCGGACAGAATCGACGGCACTGAGTTTGGAGGGTTCCTGACAAAAGATAAAAGATAGAAGCAAAGTCTGTGTTTGAGTTGTTGTTATTGTTTTCCGTTCTGTTGCCAACCTTTTGTATTTTAGAATATGGCAGTTGTGATTGTTCAGCCAGTCCATGATCTTCTTAATTCGTGTGCACGATCTGATTTATATTTTATAAGAACTATGCACTTCGTGTTTTGGTTGTCTTTTCTGGGTTTGCCATGTGTCCTACTCCTTGGACGTGGTTTAGTTGGCTCTCGAGTAGTGAGGATTTGTGTTACGTCTCGAGCTACACTGGGAGCTTGAGAGCCGCTGCTCGAGTGGTGTCGATCTTGAGCTTTTTGCTCGAGGAGTATTTCTCGAGTAACCCTACGCAGGCTTTTCGAGCAGGATTAATGCTGGCCCCATTTGTCCTAACTAGTATCAGTTTAGAGTTTGACTAATTTAGAGCATGATTAAGGGCGAAACTTGTGTGTCAACACTAACTTAGAAGTTTGACTACCGGTAAAGTTGAACTATTGATTCTGGTAATTCATACAGCAGCGACGGTGAGTCTCCCTTTTGATTCGTTGGAAAGAGTAACTGTCTGTTCTGCTGGGTTGGACATTGAACCCCAAAACTACTTGTTGGAGCAAGGGTTTGGTCCCAATGGGGACAATGACCGCTTCCTCCTTCCCCATCTACAGTGGGGCTTCCAATTATGACGAGGTATCGATGCAGAAGAGCATGCTGGTCTCAAACTGTCTCAAGGTGACATTATTGTTTGGCCTTCCTTATTTCCTGCTACGATACTCTGAACTATCATATTCGAATGATGACCAGAAACAAATGTGAGTCGGTTTATTATGTTGTCGTGCTTGTAAAACCAACCTGATAAATTTCTCAATATATTCTTATTTTCTACTTTTGTCCTTCCTTCAGAGTTGTAGAGACATTACGAGATTACGCTGTAAAGGCACTTGTCAATACGGTTGATCATCTCGGGTCCATTACATACAAGGTGAATGATTTTCCTAGATGCAAAGGTGGATGTAGTTTCTGGGACAGAACTTCGAGTGTCTTGCATTGAACAGGTGAGTAACTGGGTGTTGGCTCTCCCATTTGTTCATCGATTAGGGGGATTTTGAAACTGCGGCGGATATCTGATTGTCACTCTGCATGGATTATGGCTTGTGTTAGGTTACTCTTAGTATAGACTTACAATTTTTTTCATGAATAAGTAAAATGGAGAAATCATCTCCAATTTAGGACCCTTTTGAATGGTCATCTGGTGTTTTGTAGGAGCAGAAATTCTGTGGTGCATTTCAAAGTTGTGTCCTACTGGACCCTTGCACATAACATTACTGTCAACCGAGAATAAGGGAAAGCACGAGGCTTAACAGATTTTCTACTGTTATTCATGACCAAACTGATTTCCCATTCTAGAGACTTCGGACGTGCCAAGAGTACATGGATCGCGAGGGGCTCTCGCAGCAGTCTCTCATGATTAATACGCCCAAGTTCCATAGGCGATATATCTTGCCAGGCAAATCATTTCTTACTCTTCTGACAATTATGTTTCTCATTTTGATTCCGTCAACAATAAGTAGAATGTCGTGTTCTTATCAGCTGCGTGATACTCTTCAGCTGGAGAGACAAATGAGTGGTCTTGATGGAGCCAAGCTGAAGTATGGTTGCAGCATAGACGATGAAGATGATTGGCGGCAATTCAAAAGTGGTATTTCCCTTGGAGCTCTTTTCACTCCATATCTTTGCAGGATTTCAATGACCTCTGTTTTAACTTCATAATATGTTCTTTTTCCTCCCCCAACCCCGGAAAGCTATTCGAACCACTATCAGAGATACTCCTCCTGCAAGGTAAATACCAGTTTTGTTATGTTGTGGCGGTGGCCGTTGCCTTTGTGATTCTACTGTGCGTAGCAAACTAAGTGAATCAAATTGTCTGCAGTAATAATGTCCAGCGCATCACCATCACCATCCCCGCGGCCACCCCCACAACGTTCAGGAACCTTCCATTTTACATCTACGACTGCTAAAAAGGATCTTGGTAAACTGTCATTTTCCTACCCTTTGACCTGTTTCTATTCGAGAATATATTGATAACAGTATAATGAATGCCTTGCTCGAACAGATAAACGGTCAGTGTCGCCAAACAGATTCCCATTGGTCAGCTCTGGATCTCTCGCCAGCCGACCGGTGACTCCCAAAGGGAGCAGGCCGACCACCCCAAATCCAATTCGGACCACCACCCCTAGTTTTGTTGGTCCAGGACGCCAGGTAAGCGCTTCATGCTGTTCCGAAACAGCCGCCATACTACAAATTCATGCGACTGTGCAGTAGTTTTGTTGGCACTTGAATCGAAACAGTTTCCCTTGGAGCCACGTAAATCCGCTTCAATGCGATTGCACGCGCGAAGGGAGATCGGCAAGGAGGTGAAACAGCAGCATCCTCTCCCGGGAAAGGGCAAGCGGCTTCTGAAGGCCCTGCTTAGCCGTCCAGGAAGGACGAGATGCTTTATACTTATCTCGATGAATACTGAGGTGTGCTGTGCTGGGGAGGAGGATTGAGTGTTGTTATTCTTACCAAGTTGGGAAATGTAAATCTTTTTTGAGCCTATGTGAAAATAAACATTGTCAAGGAGGAAATGCAAAGGATGGAAATTGATCTTAATACAGATGGAGCACAGTCATGATGGATCGATCGACCCTTGATGTCGAATGCATTAACACAAAGGTCGGTCACAACTCCATCTCCCCGAATTCTTCGATGGTTCGGGTGGCGAGGGTGAGGACGTCCAAGAAAGCGCTGTAGGAAGCTCTGAGGAATCTGGCCTCCACTGCCTCGAAATACCTTGATCAAATTCAAAAAAAAAAAAAAAAGAGAAGAATCCATCAGGAGGCATATAAAAAGGCATTCTTCTTTGGGCATTGTATCCTGGGAGGGTAAGATGATAAGGAAACTCACACGTTGAGCTTGCCATCATCAGAAACTGACATTTGCCTCCTCACCTTATCCGGTTGCAACTACCAAACACAAACGGGAAACAGAAGACAAAAAAGCCCGAAGAAGCATTCAACTCCAGATGTAATAAAACAAGTCCGTCCAACTAATAAACGCGGTAAAGACAGAGAGGAGTTTAGAACCTCCTCATCAACTGCAAGCGCCGCGTAAACGATGGATGCCTTCTCCTCGGACTCGAAATCCACCTTCAAATCACTGCATACACACATACGAAACAATCAACATCACCTCCGTATCACTCCATACTGAAAGATTAAAAAAATAAGCAAAGAACTAAATACCAGCTGAAGTCCCAAGAGGACTTGGCGGCGGCGGAGGATTCGGCTGCCATTTTTCTTTTTTCCTTTTTTTCGGTGCCCTTGTCGTCAAGTGGAGTCCCAACTGGACTAAATTAGGGTTCGTAGAGAATAAAATGCCGCTGGGATATTATCTGTTTAAAAAAATTATTTTAAATAAAATTTTTTAATCTTATTTTAAAAATTAGACAAATATATTAAATTCTCTTATCAATTAGAACTTATAATTATCATAACGATAATTTTAGAATTATATTTCCACAATAATATACATATAGACAAGAAATGTCTTTACCGATATCTTCTAAGGAATTTGCCGGCCACTCTCTTAAAAAAACAACTGTTTTATTTTATTGCAAATTGCTAAAGTGCTTTAATTCTTAATTGTTAATCAAATTATGTAACTCATTATTATAATTGTAGTTGTAAATTTATAATATTACAGCTTAGAGGAATTCTGATAAAATAAATCAAATTGATATTATATATTTGATTTTAAAAAAATTCAGGACTATTATTGATGTAAAGATATTTTTTTAATTTATCTTAACTTATACATGATAACACGAATTATTTCATAATAACAATTTGGCTTCTTGTTTATCTTGATATTATCATTCTATAGAATTCCTATTATGTTAGATCACGTAAATGAATTATTTATTTCGGGTAATGTAATAAATTCTAAGTCTTAATTATTTTTTTTAAAAAATATTCAATATTCTATTACAAGAAAAAACAAATTCAATTCATTTAAGGAAATCTTTACTTTGATTATTCATCGTAAGTGTAGATATGATAATAAAATAAAGTCGTAATATATAAAAATACTTTAGGATTGTTTTATTTTAAAAATTACATATTTATTGAATACATCACATATTATATAAATATTTTTAAACTACTCGTATTCGATGATTAATAATATAAAAATCTAAAGTCAACTTGCATAAATTTTAGCGTGGTGTCACCCATAGATACCAAAACTTTTGGGTCGAGTTATATCATACATATACCATTTTCGAAGTTGTTTAAAAATATTAGTTATTGTAACGAATTGTATTATATTAAATAAAAACAACTAAAATAATCGGTGTTTATTGGCACGATTTCTTTCGTTACGAATATTTGATATGAAATTTCTAAGTTTTTTTTTACCTATTCAGATGATTAAAAAACAATTTGGAAAATTCTAAACAATTATCTCATATTTATCTAGTCACCAAAAAAGCTCTTGAACTAGTATATATAATATTATCAAAATTAAAATAATAAAAAATAGATAAAATTTTTTAACCATTCAATAAACTATTTCTAAATAATATACTCATACCGGCTAACATAATTTGGTTTCAAAACCGAAATAATGAATGATGGGAATTATTTTGTGCAAAAAGTGCGATTGTTTGAGACGAAAAGAGAAAAAATTTAAAAAAAATCAGAAAATATAATATTTTTTGTTGAATTTAATTAAAAAATATTTTGATCGTTCCAACCACGAATGAAATCTAAATCTTGCAAGTTTTTACTAAATGCATTAAAACATTCCCTAAAAAAATGTTTTTTTTTCTCTCTTATCTTTTTCTATTAACTGTGAAGTATGAAGACAAGACATACACTATTTCTTATAAATTCTTTTACTTTGTGTCCTTAATAAAAATTCATCTCTATTATTTAACTTCAAATTTTAAATTTTTAGGAAAATTAATTGATAGACAACTTTCAATAACATCTTCTCATAATAAATTTATTTATTTATTTGTAAATTATATTTTTACTCTGTTTTTCCCTTAGTTGAACTTCAATTTAATATAATTCTTTCAATAAAATGTTCTCACATTGGTTCGGTGAATATGGTGCTTCGTCCAAATTTACTAAAATTTATAACTTATAATTTAGCTAATAAAATTTTAAAGTTAATAGAAGAATATGCCGAAAAATAGTTACAAATGTTTATGAGAAAGAAAAGGATATTAGCATACTGAAGAGCTACTTTATAGTATAATATGTCTCACCCGAGTTCAATTCTTTCCTTTCTTTCCAATCTCCCAAAAAGTATTCAGTTAAATGTAGGTTTGATGTTAATTATTTGAAAAGAATATTATATTGTCATATGTCTCATAAATTATTTTAAACAATCAAATATATTATTTATGCCTCAAGATGATAAAACATTTTTATGAATGTTTATCTTCTTCCATCATTTGAAAAATTTCATCTCTGATTATCATATTCCGGCCTTGAACTGGCACACTCATTAACAACTTACCATAAGATGCATCCAAATCCAGCTGGTTTATTCGTCATGACATTCTTATTTTCAGCAAATTTATTACATGGAAATGTAAATGTTCCAATCCTAAAACTATTGTCTGATTGATATATTGTGTGGCCTCTCACTTCTTGATGAAGGATACTCCCTTCTGAATGCTCTCTGCCAGTTCCTTCTTAGCCTTCACCAAACCAGCCCTACACCCAGAGAGAAAAAGAAAGAAGGAAAATTGAAACCTATCAAGAACACTCTCTGGATTCAGTACGGACAAGTTTCGAGCTCTAGTTCAGTATCACATCACTGATGCTACAACCAGAGTAGATGCTACAACCAGAGTACATTTGTTTTTTTTTTTTTAATTGCTGAGAATCTATAAAGCTTGGTTTCCTTAAAACAATGATACCATTGAATGAGAATTTGTACCTCTCATACTCATTTAACGGGCCAAGAGGGAGAACCTCCTCCGCACCATTCCGGCCAAGGCGTACTTTTGTGGCGAAGAACGGGAGCTCGGTGACCTAAAGACAAGCCCAAAAGTTTCGTATTTGTTATAACAGCCACAGCCAGCGGAGTTAAACCTTGGGGAAGTTCCATAGTGTTTCTCATCTTGCTGACCTGAGATGCAACGAATGAACACTCGATGATTCCGGCATCGCCTCTCAATCCACGAAGGCAGGCATCTGCGAATTTTACAGCAGCATACGCCTGCATTAAAAGTAAAACACACATAAGAGAGATATAACCTTTCAAGGTCCCTCAAAAAAAAAAATTACAGAGAATATGATAAATGGAAAAGTATATGACTAACCATTGAGAGAGTTGCAGAACCAGCCCCAGCTTTTGCCTGCAGACAATGCAAGGCAAGTTAAATACTTACAGAAGAGCTACATTAGTTTTTTCTTAGAAAAGTTCATATTTTGTGGATGAAAGAAGGATAAGTCATTCTTGGAATCCAAGTGGAGAAAATTATGACCGAAACTGGAATTTGATAGTGAAGACTGATTAAAAGATCAGATAGAGAACGCCCTTCAATGAAAATTATATACAAGTGTAACCAAGTAGAGGAGATCCAAATTTCAAACTTGACTTTTCATTTCAGTTTCTTTAAAATAGAAGGATCTAGCACGGCTGTACTTTTTATTGCTCAGTTAATGTCATTTTGAAAGCAAAATAATATGTTTGAACCACAATAATGAGCCAAATGAGAAAGACTAATCACCTCCACCACTTCAGTTCCTCCATTCTGAATGCGATCGGTAAGGTAAGTGATTTCTTCAGGAGTGAAGGAACAAGGAGGTTTCACCTATTAATAACGATTCAAACGGCCTATCAGGACATGTTTCCCAATTTCGACGGACATGTTTAGTACCCGGTAATTTCTCAGTAACAAGAATCACCTGAGACAACAGAGGTAAGATGGTAACCCCAGCATGACCTCCAACAACAGGAACATCTACTTCCCTAGGATCCAGACCCAACACTTCTGCCTGAAATGAGAAATTACCAGTTCCAGAAAAAATCAGGTGTCATCATCTAGTACCATAAAATTCTAGTTTCAATTTGACCAATCGAATCAGTTAATTGGTACTACCATGAAAGCTCAAACACAAATTCCTGAAAGCTGACCTCCAGAAAAAGAATGCCATGTTACACCATCAAATACATACAATTCCCATGAGAAGTTTCACATTGGTTCAACTTTACACTCCAAACAGATCACTAACTAGTGGTCCTTCCCAATCATCACCGCCCAGATATAGACAAAAATAAGGTGTGGCATAAAGTAAAGAAATGGAAAGAATGAGTGTGATTCATACCACAAAGGTATTAGCTCTGACCACATCCAGCATGGTAACACCCAAGAGTCTCTTTGGGTCATAAGTGCCGGCCTTCTTAAAAACCTCAGCCGCAATTGGGACAGTGGAGTTAACAGGATTACTGATCAGGTTGACAAGTGCTTTTGGACAGCACCTGGCAACTCCCTCACAGAGAGTCCTAACAATACCAGCATTGATATTGAACAGGTCATCCCTTGTCATTCCCGGTTTCCTGGGAACTCCGGCTGGAATTATAACCAAGTCCATTCCAGTGAGTGCATCATCCAGTTGTGCCTGTCCTAAGAACCCTCTTACCTACAGAATAGGGCAATAATTACCTCCATAAATAACACGTCACATGCAATACAATCAATCCAGAAATTACTTTAAAGACACAAAAGAAGTCCAATCAGTATTATAAGGCTTCAGGCATGTGTATTGCTAACAACATCCATTATTCTCAATATTAAGAACTCAAAAGCCCTTCCTTATTCAAGATCTACTCATATTTGATCTGAGATGTATCTAGACTTGTAGAGAGAAAGTTCCTATTAAGCGAAAGTCAAGGGATCTGATGATCACAATACATAAATACTGGCGATTAATGGCATCCACTAAATGTTGTTTGTTTGGTTTCTGCTAATATTTGTAGGTCAGCCAGAAAAGAATAAGCCACTTGTTCTGCCAGAATTCTGAATTATGAATCTAAAAAATATAGAGCAATTTTTTTTTAAAGGTTTAAAATCAAATGAGGGAGAACTCACAACAGCACCGGTGTCCATGTGGCTAACATCTGCGGTGACCCCAGGTGTATTTACAACATCATACAAATGAAGAACAGAGACTAGTGGATTCATCTTCATCAACAGCGACAGAGGCTGTCCAATCCCTCCAGCAGCTCCAAGGATAGCGACCTTGAATCCAGGGGCCGCACCTTTTGCCCGGCATATTGACCGCCTCAAACTTGAGTTCTCCTCCATCTGAAGAAGCCGCAGAAAAACACCATCATCCACTCATAATGGAAGAAAAGCAGCACAGGGAAGCAAGAAAAAATTCAAGAATGAGACAAAAAGCATACATTTATCGTCACACTGGTAAACCACGCACCAATAAGGGACTGAATGTATATGATTCCCGGGAGATTAAGCTAAATAAATTCTACCTGGACACATCAAATCCCTCAGAACACAACAGTCCCTTAAGTAAACCAACAAACCCAATTCTGACGACAACCACCGCAAATCAATCAGAACCCAGAAATGGGTTTTCCATCAGGAAAAAAAATACCCCGAAAAAACCTCAGGAAACCACCGAACTAACAATCCTAACCTGGAGATTAGGTGGGTGGAGGTGGGCCGCGATTCTAGCGATCCGCTGGTTTGCTTCAGAAGTCGACTGCATCCTTCGGACTACAGCGAAAGACGCAAACTTTCTACTGTAGAATTCCTAGATTTGAACCAAAGACAACAGGGTCTTCGCGGAATTTGTTGGGGGAAGGGGGGATTTTCAAAGAAAGCCGGGAAC
Source organism: Melastoma dodecandrum (assembly GCA_029817715.1). Lineage (NCBI taxonomy): Eukaryota > Viridiplantae > Streptophyta > Magnoliopsida > Myrtales > Melastomataceae > Melastoma > Melastoma dodecandrum. The sequence continues at coordinate 43,011 of JARUPY010000168.1, forward strand.
TTTTGGGGGGACCCAGAAAGGAACGGAGTGGATCACTTCTGCGTGGGGTTGGGTTTTATAATCTAAAGATTGGGTTTTCAGTACATGGGGAAGGCGAAAGGAGAGGCTGAAATGGGAGATGAGAATCGGGAAGCCTGGAATCGATATGGGGGATAATTGGATAGAACTTAAAGCTGTCTGTCTGCTGTCTGACCCTTATCCTCCATCAATTCGGACCGTCTCCCGAGGAGATGAATTAACCAAATTTTGCCTAAAATTCTATTTATTAGGTAAAATTAAGAAAAAAAAACGAAATTTTAAGAGTGGAATGAATTTTACGGACTAATAATAAAACTAATAAAAATGGATTGGTTGATTTAGAGTGGTCTTTGTTTCTGTGGAATGACCAAAGTCATTTTAAATACAAGTCGTTTCCCTAATTCCAGCCTTGCAAGCAAAGACAACTTCGTCCGATGAAAAGGCAGAGTCCTTCTTCCAAATCAAAATAATAACTTCGTTGACAACAAGTAACATCCCGGCCGCATCTCGGCCTTCTTGGTCGATGTAAGCACCGGCCGCCACTGCCAAAATCTGTGTAATGTCTGACCCTGCTCCAATCCCGGTTTGAACACATAGGAGAGCTCACAACGAGCACATAGTCACAGAGTCCAAAGATCTTTGCCCTCTACTCTTCCTTTTCCCGTTGTTGGGCATTGGAATTCTCGGCCGCATCCAAAGGCTTTTGAAGACTGGCTTTTGCCTGTGCCATGAATGAAGGATCTGGCTCACATTTGTCGGAAGGCTCTTTCATTGCCATGTAAATGTAGAAGCCGATCACCATGTTGACGGATATAACAGCGATGAACCCACTCAACAGTGTAAGGGAATGGGGACTTAAGCTGTGGAAGCCTGTTCAACAAGAAAACATCATACCTCGATCACGTGAACAAGGATCAAGGAGTGAGATGATTGAACCATTTAAAGTTTAAACTGAAGTTTAGACTTTGACCTGGAAACAAGTTGTTATTGAAGGCGTATAGAATAGCAACCGGAACAGTCCACATCAACAACGAAGCCACTAAGAATTTCTGCACTACTCCGGTCATTGTAACATCAAGCCAACTGTAACAAGGAGCAATCATTTGTCGTTCAAGTAGTCACACAAAGGCAGTCATAAATATGAACCAAAGAATGGATCTAGTCAGTCAAAAGAACATTAAGGCATGACAGATTTATTGTGTAAAATGATGATTAAGAAAATATTGCACTACATAATCTCTCTTCATCCATATCAGATGAATCTAGCTGGAAACCCAAAATGTCTTCTATCATAAAGTAAGTTCGAGTCTGAATGTTAATCCAGAAACAAGGATGAACCAGTCCTCTGTACCAAACAAGGTAGTATTTCAGACCTGAATCCAGCACATTATTCAAGACATGAATGTTTCGGACATGTTTCATCAGGATGTTCAACCTGGAGAACTTGCTTGGTAGCCCTTGGAACATGTTGGAATGAATTATAAAAGATTTTCAAGCTAAACAAAGAAACACTCAAGTTCCAAATGGGCATTGAAGACATCCAATCCTAGGGATCTAGCTTGAAGCCCTCTGTTGTGGGTTTGAACAAACAGTGTCAAGTTGAAGTCTGAATATCACCACATGCTGAATGACGACCACGTCAAAATTTCAATACACCTATCACGCCATGAATATTGTGTATGCCTAGATTTCCCACACCACACTCGAAGGCTTTCCTTGAAAAAGCATGTCTCTAACCTTAAAACCTTGAATCTTCTGATCTCTCTTCTTCTTGTCTCTATCCCTTTACTGTCTCTATTTCTTTGGTCCCAGGGATCAAACACTGGATTCATAATTTCATATGGTACAACCAATCCCCAAAAGAAACCTCAATCCAATCGTTGATCCCGACAAAGCATCCAAAGCATTCAACACATTAACCCTCAAAAAGGTGGTGCCTTTACCTCTAATTCCTAAATCAGACAGTAACTGGAACTGCAATTTCATCACCAAATGCATCCCAGGCAGCTAATAAGGCCTAATTCAGCAGCTAGCCTCACACCGAAATCCTAACCCTAGCACCCGGTCCACAAAAAGCTAAACCAAATCGAACACGACCCATCACTCAAAATTAGCCTCTCCATTATTCCCCGAGCTTCCTACAACACAAGAGTCAAGGATAATCACCCGCGACAGAGACGACATTGGACTACGATTCAAAACAACATCATGACAACCTTGAAAAGAAGAAGACGTCACCTGCGAAGCGGATTCTCGGAGGCAGCGAGCGTTTGGGACTGTTCCTTTTCTTCCTGGGATGGCCGAGATTGAAGGGAAGAAGGGATTGAATCGGGGAGTCAGGGAAGGCGAGGGAAAAAGCTTAGAGCAAAAGTAAGGGTCGAACCAAAGAGTCGTGGCAATAGGAAAAAGGAAAATTTCGATTGGAGTCCCATACTTTCTGTTTTTTTAGATAATTAAGAGGTAAAGCATCGTGTAATTAATCATCTACTAAGAAGCCTCTGCTTAGCTGCGTATTCACTCACTGAAAATGGGCGGTTTACACATGAAGAAGAAAGTTATTCCGAAATCATCAAAACAAAGAGTTCTCGCGATCGTTCATTCCCTCCTGTTAACACCTTAAAAATTTTATGCCTAAGGACAGTGGTGGTTGAGAGATCGTGAGTTTGTTAGAAATTCACTTCAAGACGAGAGAACCCCTCAATATCAGATTTAATTAAGTCCGAATTCAAAGATGCATTCTAAAGGTCGAACTCGATAACGATATAGCTCAAGATTATACAACTCGGTCGAGGTTAAGACATTTTCAGCTCGTTCTCGAAGACACGACACGGTCTGTTCCTAAAAGAACAGTATGTCGAGTTTAGAGTGCAAGATCATTGAGGTCGGGACATTTCAAGCGTACGCGATTTGAGGAGCAAAACTTTGTTTGAGGAGTAATGTTATTTGCTCGACGGCACGTCGACCACTGGCGTTTTATTTTTTTCGCGAATTTTCCTGCCGGTTCCATTTAGGCTAAGTATAAATAGATGTTATCCTCGCCTTTGCATGGCATGGACGACAGGCACTCTTTTGTCTCCTCTTCTTCATTTACTTTAGGGTTTAGGGTACTAAGTTACTGGCTGTTTGGCCCATTGAACCAACCCATGCTTATAGGTCCGGTTGAATTATTTATCACCACTCCTCCATGCATTTCATTGCTTGGTTACTTCGGTTGAACAAGTCCATCTCGAATCCATATTCGGTTGAATAAAATCGAATCAACTGATGCATCAAAGGATTGGTAACTGCAATGAGTTCGCATTCTTTTTAGTACATAAGATCCAAAGGACTCTGCTAAGAAATAGGAAAAGCGACATGGTTCTTGCAAAAGGTAAGACAAAGGGCATCAATGAAAGGCCTGATCATTTGTAGAACTCGAAGTCGGTGTCGGGCTTCTTCACATTGGCACGGTATCCTTTTTCGAAATCCTTGGGTAGAATGACGTAGCGGTTCTTCCTAACAGCGTGCATCCCAGCCTCTTGACAGATGGCAGCAATCTGCGGCAAGAGTCATTAGTCAGAGATTTGAAACACCTGGGATATCGACACAGTCTTACGCACATCTCTTAATCCAGTATCGAATCTAACAAACATGAAAATTTCAAAACAAAAATAGTATAATGTACTTATCTTATTAACCTGATAAAACGGGTCCACTAAACTCTTTCCATATCATTTTTGGGTTCACTAGATTCCACAAAACATTCTTGACAAAGTTTCCTATTATTGAAATTGCAATAGAGAATGCATTTTGTCCTGGAACTATAATTTAGTTTGCTCCTATTTCGATCATAAATAGTTGCATCATACAGTCCCAGCAAAATGTAATACTCGAGGAAAAATGTACCTCAGCAGCGCTAATCTTGTCAGGCCGAGATACATAGTCCTCCAAGTCCACCTCATCACTTAGATTCATCTTGGCAGTGCAAACCTGGACCAAGGGAGCCAGTCACACAGATGTAGAGTTTATAAAATGTAACAAACACCTTTTGACCTGACTTATCAATTGCGCTTTCTGAGGAATTCAATCTTCTGCACCATGAGGAAACAAAAGATGGGTACCAAAAAACTCACTTGAAACACAAGCCTCTTTTGTCTTCTGTCAGGTAGAGGAAATTCAATCTTCCGGTCGAGCCTTCCAGGACGCAAAAGGGCGGGGTCCAAAGTGTCAGCTCGATTAGTTGCCATTATGACTTTAACATTGACAGTCTGGTCAAATCCATCCATCTGCAAAAGAGGAAAAGTTAAAACCACCGAAACTTCAACAATAGTAAAACAAGGCGAAATTTATGCTTCCTGGGCAAGACGAGAGGCATTCAAGTGGTGATATCTATGCATGGTTATACCTGATTTAGAAGCTCCATCAAGATACGCTGAACTTCTCGGTCAGCTCCAGTCTGAGCATCAAATCTTGCAGTAGCAATAGCATCTACCTCATCAATGAAGATGATTGCAGGAGCATTCTCCTTAGCCAGGCGGAAAACATCACGAACCATCCGAGGACCCTAAAAACAAGGAAACCACTTTATAAAGACTTGGACTCCCACATGCTTAGCTGCCGCATAAGTCAATAACAACCCGAACAAAAGTGAAAAGCCATAGAAACATACCTCGCCCAAATACTTCTGAACGAACTCAGAACCAACAACTCTGATGAATGCAGCAGTTGTATGATTGGCAACAGCCTTGGCTAGCATAGTTTTCCCAGTCCCAGGTGGACCATAAAGCAAAACACCACGTGGTGGGTCAATACCAATCTGCTTGTACAGCTCATGATGAGTCAGTGGCAACTCAACTGCCTCACGAATTTCCTGCTTCTGAATGTCACATCCTCCAATATCCTATAAACAAAAGAGAGCAGCATTCATCAGCTTAACCCTACAGCCTGTAACAGATGATGGCGGGTAAAATGTGCCCAAAAAAAGACAGCAAATACTTGGATAGCTTCATTGGAAAAAATGTAGACAGCACTACAAGTATTGATCAATTCTCAATCAGTGTGAGCAAACTGGAATGGATGTAACCATGGAATGTGATACTTGTGAATCAACTGACCCAAGCGATAAATATTCCTGGTAATGATAAAATAACTAAAGCCAATAAATATAAATGCATTGCAAGCAGCTCAAGGACAGAACAGAGTGCCTACATTGTAAGTGACATCAGGCTTCTCAGACTGGCTGAGGAGAGAAATACTCGAGTCAGCCTCAGGGGGCAAAACATCAACAAGGGCATTGGAATGGCGATGCAAAGCGACAGAAGCCGAGGGTTTCAGCAACTCCCGGTTAATGGTGCTCAAAATGCGAACATAGTAGTTGGAACCAGTAGTGGAACCAACAATGCCATTGTTCTGGTCCACCATCTCCATGAACTGTCCGATTACCAAAGGCACCGACTGTATCCGCTTGACCTCCTCCTGGGCTCTCAACAACTCCCTCTTGAGGTTCTTCTGCTCGTCCTTCACATATTCTTCCTGTATGTCTATGAACTCCAGTTGCCTCTCCAAAGACTTCAGCCTGCTGTACAAATCCTCCTCCTCGCCCCATTGTGGACCTTCCAATGCCTTAGCAATAGATGGGGGAGGATCAACCGACATTGCAGCAGCCATACCCTTTCACTACTTCGCAACTTCCCTTCTGCTTTCTGGTAGACAGAACATAGAAAATTATTAGCTTTTAAACAAGCAAGCACAATGAAACTAATCCTTTTAAGTAAGAAAAAGCCGAGAAATCCCTTTCGTGAACTTTCCTGACAATGGCATAAAGATATAACAAATATACAAGCTAATTCATCGACAAAGGGCAAGGGAGTTGCCAATCTCAATAAGCAGTGAATTCCCAAGATAATCACATATTTTCATAAAAATGGCCAAACTGAAGACAACTCATGGTAATGCCTCCACAAACAGACTTATTGTGAGATTCAGTCATATCACTCCATATATTCAGGATCACAAAACCATCATCACCCCTGTCCCTCACTTACATCGGTTAGACTTCTAAATTTTCCCTACAATAGAGGGTTCCCACAAACATATGGCTGCCCCTTCAAGAAAATAATGTTTCTCGGTCAAAAAGCAATAGTACCGTGAATCAGACAATAACTGAAATTTCAATTTCAAGACCAACTGCATCCCAAGCTGAGGTACATTTTTGTAAACTGAAGACAAAAGAGGCTTGTGTTTCAAGTGAGTTTTTCGGTACCCATCTGTTGTTTCCTCATGGCGCAAAAGATTGAATTCCTCAGAAATAGCAATTGATAAGTCAGGTCAAAAGGCATTTGTTACATTTTATAAACTCTACATCTGTGTGAGTTGCTCCCTTGGTCCAGGTATGCACTGCCAAATGAATCTAAGTGATGAGGCGGACTTGGAGGACTATGTATCTCGGCCTGACAAGATTAGTGCTGCTGAGGTACATTTTTCCTCGAGCATTACATTTTGCTGGGACAGTGTGATGCAACTATTTATTATCAAAATAGTAGCAAAACTAAAATATAGTTCCTGGAAAAAATGCATTCACTACTTGCAATTTCAAAAATAGGAAAACATTGTCATGAATAAGGCCTAATTCAGCAGCTCGCCTCACACCGAAATCCAACCCTAGCACCCGGTCCGCAAAAAGCTAAACCAAATCGAACACGACCCATCACTCAAAATTAGCCTATCCATAAATCTCAGAGCTTCCTTCGACACGAGTCAAGGATAATCGCTAAAATTAGCCTATCCATAAATCTCAGAGCTTCCTTCGACACAAGAGTCAAGGATAATCACCTGGGACAGAGACGGCATTGGACTACGATTCGAAACAACGTCACGACAACCTTCAAAAGAAGAAGACATCACCTGTGAAGCGGCTTCTCTGACACAGCGCGCGTCTGCGCTTGCTCCTTTTCTTCCTGGGATGGCCGGGATTAATGGGAAGAAGGGATTGAATCGGGCGACAGGCAAAGTTAAGGGAAGAGGAAAAAGCCTGGAGCAAAAGCAAGAGTCGGACCAAAGAGTCGGCAATAGTAAAAAGAAAAATTCGATTTGAGTCCTTATACTTTCTGTTTCTTTCAGATAATTAAGAGGTTAAGCATAATGTAATTAATAACGCTATTAAGAAGCCTACTTAGCCGTGCATTTCACTTAGGGTGGTGAGCATAGGTTCCAACCAGGACTGGTTTTAGATTTTAAATTTTTGAAAATCATCTTTATTTTTTATTTATATAAATAATTTTTATTTTAAAATTGTAAATATTTCTTATTTATATTTAGTAAATTTGCGTATACTCGTCATCCCCTTGCCCTTGCTTGAGTTTTTTTTAGATTAATTGGAGTAATATGGTGAATTTAACGTAGAAATGTCTTATAAAGACATGAAACCGGATTAATTAGAGTAATGCGTTTTTTTTAGATTAATTGGAGTAATATGGTGAATTTAACGTAGAAATGTCTTATAAAGACATGAAACCGGAATCGGCAGATTAATTCTTAAGTGGTTCTTTGAACCACAGGATAAACGGCTATTACAGAGTAGGTTCAAGTTCCACGTCTTGAACTACGCACCGGAACCTACTAGAAATTGCTCACCCCTAATTTCACTCACTGAAACGGGTTATCCCGGAATTTATCACACAATTTTCTACCAAAAAGAAATCCAATTAAAATAACCCATATTTCACTTTTGGTCATTTTTATGTGTAAAATACACAATTATTTCCATGTCAAAACAAGAAAAAGCAAAGAAATCTCTTCTCTGAGCTCATGAGAAAGTTATTCCAAAATCATCAAAACAAAGAGTTTCAGTGATCATTCATTCCCTCCCCGCCTTCTCGAGCTTCTCAACTTCTTCCTGATGCTTCCGCTCCGCCTCCTGGAGCTCTCGCTCGGCGTCCTCTTCCTCCTCAATCTCATCCAGTACGTCAAACTCTTTGGTCGCCGCCATGGCCTTTAGTACCGGGTCTCGTAACTCGGATATCAATCCCCCGCCAATCTTGTACTCCTCTTCATCCCCAATCAAGAATAGCCGCTGGTCTGGCCCAGTTGACATCGGGATGTCAATTGCCAGCAGCTTCATGTCGTGCTGTATAAAAAAGAGCCAGTTTTTGGCCTAGCGTTAGACAAAACTGGGGGTTTCTCAGAATGATTCAGAAAAGCCCTTTGCTCAGCACCGAAAGACAACAAACGTCCTTTCTTTCCATAGTAATTGAGTTCTCAATAACATTATAAGAGATAAAACCAAGACATTCCTTCCAACAATTACGAATGATAAAACTCAAATTTGACAATCGCGTGACAAGATTCGATATGTCAGGGAAGATACATGCCATGTCTGTCATCAACTTTAAGAACAAAGCATTTTGATCGAAACAAAAAAAGGGTGTCCTCTGAACAATTAAAAGGTAGGCGTGAAGCAGAACCCATTTCCGTTCCTAAATGTTTGATCCTAAGAATCAGCGAGCAGAACAATTCTGATAAATTACTCAATCAACGCAACTGACTTCTTTCGCATTAGCTGCTCTATAAAACTATAAGCAAGCATCTCACATATGAAGATCAAAACAAGCCTAAGGACAATAGGCCAACTGATGCAAATCTCAATCAGATGGTAAAGATGCAAGTGAATTTAAAAGGAAATGAAACATTGCCTATGAGAGCACAAGCACTGGAAACTAGAAAGGGTGGATGTGAACCTGGCCATTTTTCTTTTTCACTTCAACACTGACTAGACCCCTTCGCTCAGAACCACGTATTGGAAAAATGAGAAAGCAGCGCTTGCCCCGGATTCTTGGCTTAAACTTTTTCAGGGTCACACCGCCGCCTGACATGACATAAGCTCTCAACTCTGTGCCTGCAAGAGGGGCACCCATCACCTCTAGAGTTCCAGCATGTGTGTTTAACGTCCTCATGGCCATTCTATATACTCGATCAGGGTTTATGGTGAATCTTGAGCGGATGTAAAGGCCCTTAATGATACAGAAAAAATAATTCACAGTTTTTGTCAGACGAAGTGGGACTTTGCCATAGAACAATAACACTAATGCACGTGTACTTTTAAAGTAGTTTTAAGCTTGGAAGGACCAAAGTATAGGCCCTAGACGAATGGATGAAATGACATCTGGTCACATGACCAGCTGGGTGCATGAATGTAGTTACGGAGGTAAACTACGAAGTCACATTTCAAGAAACACGATATGATCGCCTATTCACACTAGTTGCCACAGAACTGTAAGCACAAATATCTGTGCTGAGAGCATGAAACCACTTCATGTACAATCTAAATAATGTAAAACTAGACACCACCAACATAAGAGTCCAAATGCATCATTGATTGCGCTCATCCCTAATTTAAAATGACCATACTTTGCTATAAGTATTCCGAGGAGACTTCTTTTGATATAATTCTGTTGAGACATAAAAGAGATCTATAAAAAAGCACAAATTATTTCGCATTAATCTTTTTCAATCATATGTAGGAAAACAAAAGAAAGAAAAGGAAATTCTATATTTATTCCAAAAGGGAGTGTCTGATTCCTAAGCTGATTACAGCAGAACAAAACACTCAAGAGGAGAGAGATATCCCTTGAACAAAATGATAGAGTAGCTAAGCAAAGCCAAAGCAACCATTCAAACAATGATTAACCTGTTAAATCAAACTACCTTAGAACAATTAAACAAACCAGTAGGAATGTAAGAATCATCTGGTCAGACGTGAGTCATTCCATGGTCGAACGCGATTGGTTTTTTCAATTTTTGCACATTGAACAAAAGTTCTCGAGTAACTCACTGTAAATGCAACGATGGCCGAGGACAACGCGAGGAACCCATACTTGGCTAAACCTTCCGATATCCCCACAAAGGAATTAGCAATTGCAAACATGATCCTCCACAAGATAATGCAAACCAAAACCCCACCAGCGCCCGCTAACACCAGGTAATTCCTCCTAAGGAAGGACTCCACTTGCAAACCAATCGCCTCCCTATACCTCCCAAATGCAGACCGAACCGACTCTGCCGGCTTCTCGAAAACCCTCTTCCCAAATCCCCCATTACTCGAGAAGCTCCTAGTTCCACACCTGCTCCCACTAAATCCCCCAAATCTACCACCAAACACAACCCTCCCAGCATTTCCATTACACCGATTACCGCACTCGAGACCCTTCACCGAGAACCTCCGGATCCCATCCCCATTCTCTCCAAAGGTCCAACCTTTACACCCACCAAACACGATTCTTCCAGCATTCCCACTAAACCCCTCAAAATTCCTAAAACCCTTAGCCGAGAAGCTACTAATTCCACCGGAATCTCCCCTCAAACACTTCCAAACATCGAGTGAGCCCAAATCAGAGGGAGAAGAAGCTAGTGGTGGGGGATCAGAGAAAGCCCTCGTGGGGGGATGGAAGTGGGGTCGACTGGGGGGGTCAAAGTGGCGGGATTTCCTCAGCAGAGCTTGGAACACCCTCGTTGACATCGAAAACGGCCGATCGAGCCAAAAGCAAATTGAGTGGGGGAGGGCGGAATTAGGAGGGAGAGGGGAATCACATCACCCAATTTTATCCAAGTGCTTAGGCAATTTTCTTTCCTCCTCGTTGGCGTTTCTTCATCATGTCTTTCAAATAGCATCAAAAAGGGAAATCATCTTATAAATAATTTTTTTTAGCACAATGTCTTAATTATAGTTGGATTATAATGTTCTAACAGTTGTTGATATATGGTTAATTTTCCCAATTCTTGAAGCCCCAGCCCAATTTGGAGATGGGAACTGGGACTATTTGGATCTCCCAACAATTACCAAATGAATAACGAAGCAACGTTGGAGGAGGAGCCATTCATTATTCATGATCTTCTTCAACGTATTTCTACTTATAAGAAAACACAAGTTGCTTCTGGCATGCTAGGTAGGAATTGATAGTGGCAGTGGTCAAATTGGAGATTTCTGCTCGTGGGAGACGCAACATGACGCTTCGTAATGCCTTATGCAAAATAAATTTAGGAGATCTAGAACGATTACTCATGTAAGCAGTTTGCTAAATAAAGAGATGGTTTTGTCATTAGTCAAAATTTTTATTGATTATAAAGATAGTTTTGCATGGAAATATTCTTAAATGTCATGAATCGACGTTGAACACAAGTTGCCAACCTATCCAAAAGCTAGGCCACTGAGTGAAATATGCCTTATGTCGAATGTCAAGTTAAGTAGTTGAAATTGCCTATGATGAGATTAAGAAATTATTTAAAGCGGGTTACATAAGAACCTCAAATGGATATAAAATATTGTTCCAATAAAAAAGAATCACGTATAAATATACTTTAGAGATTTGAACAATATAACCACTAAAGATATGAATATCCTATGCCTATAAGGGCTTGGCTATTTTGTCTTGTACGGCAATTCCCTCCCATTTTACTAAATTTCCTTGTTTTTTTTTAGTACATTTTTACTAAACAGTGATTTATTTTAGTACATTTCTACTAATAACTTTTAGAAATATTGTTAGTAATTTACTAAACAGTATTATACTTAGTAAAAGTTTAGTACAAAACCCAATGAGCTTAGTGAAACGTGAGAGAATAACACAGTAATGGGTTTAATAAATTTTACTATACGATTTACTAAAACTTTTAGTACATTACAATATTGGACTATACAATTTACTAATATTTTGAGTAAATTATAATACTGTACTAAAATATATTAGTAATTTATAATTTTATACTATACGATTTACTATAATAATTTAGTAAAAACCAATTTACTAAACAGTATCGGGCCTATTAAAAGTTTAGTACAAGCCCAACATGCTTAGTAAAACTAGAGAGAAAAGCACAATAATAAGCTTAACAAACTTTATTATACGATTTACTAAAAATTTTAGTAAATTACAATAATGTACTATACAATTTACTAAGTGTTGAAAACATTGACCTTCTGCGAAGCAGAAGTCAACCCTCTACACAACAGAAGCTATTCCTGATGAGAACCTTCTGTAAGGAATAATAATTAATTACGAAATTAAGTTGGAATATTCTATGGGAATTATCCAATATGATCAGGACAATTATCTGATCGAAATCAAATGATTTTCTTACCAAAGAAATAAAGAGAATAATATATTTCCAATTGAAGGAAATAAATTATCTATTTATGGAAGGTTCTACATGATTGATTATATGTCATACGAACGCTATCTTCCATTCTTAATTTATCTTTGGTGGACAAAATCGTGTCATCTGTCCAGATTCATCAAGATGGACAAATGAATCTCGCAAAGTAATTCAAGGAAATTAATTTTATTTATTTCAATATATAGAAGGTTATCGTAATCTGTAACCCTCTACAACGATTATCCATGGGGATTTAATTAAATCAATTGATCTTGATCAGATCTCACCCCAAACGGATACTTACCAATGGAAGACGATATTTGGTTATCAATGGAATTAATATCATTGATTTATTCGTTTCCCATTTAAGTGTAGAAGATATATTTGTCAATTTTACCTTCTATGCTTAACATTTTGTCTTTATGTATAAATAAGCATTCGATTGTCATTGTAAACGTATAGAAAAATATACATAAACACTAGATACTTTGGTCAGACGTTGGTTCTTGTAATTTTTGGTTGGTTCGACTTTCGTTAGTCACACACGAGGAGCGTTAGATGCAGAAGGCTGCATCGTTGGTGAAGTCTTCTAAGAGGGTGACTCGGGGGCCACGAGGGACTCGGTTGGAAGCTGCAGGAAACGTTGGGGGGAAGCACTGCTGGAGGCTGTGTGGCCAATGTGCAGTGGGCCGGAGAGAAGGGCAGATACCCCCGGAGCACAGAAGGTGAGGGACTAACCAGCTTCTGTGGTGTAACGTTCTGTGTGTGCAGGAACTTAGGACAGAGGTTGCTGTCTGCTTGCACAGGGTTTGCAGGGCGCTTGCACAGGGTTTGCTGCGTGCTTGCGTGGAGTTCGCCATGTAGTCACTATCTCGAGGAGATCGTGCAGGTCGTGTGGAGCCGCCGAGGAAAAATCCATCCTAGGACAGGGGTCGCTGTCTGGTTGCGTAAGGTTCGCTACGTGCTTGGTTACTTTATTAGTCACACTAACGTGTGCAATGAGTCATTGTAGTACAGAACTTTACGGTCTGTGCTTTGAAATTCAGTCATCTGTAATACAAAACCTTACAGTCTGTGCTGTAGAAGGTTGACATCTTTGGTACAGAATCTTACGATATGTGCTTTACAATCTAGTCATTTCTAATACAGAACCTTCTGGTCTGTAGAAGATTGACATACGGTACAGAACCTTCTGGTCTGTGCTATACTATTCAAGTCATTTCTGATAGAGAACCTTCTGGTCGGTAGAAGTTTGATATTTGTGGTATAGAACCTTCTGGTCTGTGCTTTGTCACTCAGACATCTGTGGCTCAGAACCTTCGAGTCTGTACTCTGTTACTTAGTCTACTATAGTGCACTCTTTTACTCAGTCTACTATAGTGCAGAACCTTCAGGTTTGTACTATAAAAGGTCGATTGTGTATCACCTTCTGTAATCTTGTTAAGTTATGTCTAAGTGAGTACCATCCAAATTCTAGGTGAAGAGTGGATGTAGGGAAGTTGCCGAACCACTATAAAAGTCTTGCGTACATCAAAGAAATCGCAATCACATTCGAACGTTCTGTCTTACACAAACCTATCTCTAAGGTCCTGTGTTACAGAAGCTTCCTTCCGCTGCGGGGTTAATTGAAAAAGAGTTAAAAATCCTTAATTGGACTTTAACACTAATTCACCTCCCTCTTAGATAACACTAAGTATTTTAGTATATTACAATATTGCACTAAAAAATATTAGTAATTTACAATTTTGTATTATACGATGCACTGTAACAATTTATTATTTAGTGAATTTTTAAGTTTTTACTAAATTGTTATAGTAAATCATATAGTACAGAATTGCAAATTACTAATATTTTTTAGTACAATATTATAATTTACTAAAAAAATTTAGTAAATCGTATAGTACAGTATTCTAATTTACGAAAAGTTTTAGTAAATCGTATAGTAAAAATTACTAAGCCCATTACTTTGCATTTATCTCCCGTTTTACTAAGCTCATTGGGCTTTGTACTAAACTTTTAATAGTCCAACAATGTTTAGTAAATTGCTAAGTTTTTGCTAAATTGTTAGAGTAAATCATATAGTACAAAATTATAAATTACTAATATTTTTTTGTATAATATTGTAATTTACTAAATTTCTTAGTAAATCATATAGTAAAATTTATTAACCTGTTATTGTACAATTCTCTCACGTTATACTAACCCCTTTGGGGTTTCATACTAAACTTTTACTAAGTCCGTCACTGTTTAGTAAATTAGTAAGTTTTTACTAAATTATTAGAGTAAATCGTATAGTAAGAAAATAGGGACTTAGGAGGAGATTCGAGTAGAAAGAAAAGATATTCTATATCGATAAAAATATTAGTAATTTGCTAAATTTCTTAGTAAATCATATAGTAAAATTTATTAACCCATTACTATACAATTCTCTCACATTTTATTAACCATGTTGGACTTCGTACTAAACTTTTACTAAGTATAATACTGTTTAGTAAATTACTAACAATATTTCTAAAAGTTATTAGTAGAAATGTACTAAAATAAATCACTGTTTAGTAAAAATGTACTAAAAAATGAGAAAATTTAGTAAAATGCAATGCAATTGACTTGCAAGTCAAAATAGCCTTAAGTTTAATAAAAAAATGGCCGGACATGAATTAATGTCATTTGTGGATGAATCTTCAAGCTATAATAAAATATTTATAGCAGAAGAAGATTTACACAAAACAACATTTTGATGTCCTCTTTGAATTGTTTTAGTAGGTCTTAATGCCATTTGACTTAAAAAACATCGGTGCTACCTACCAACGAGCTATGAATACCATCTTTCATAGCTTGATTGGAAAGTCTATGGAAATATATATTGATGACATCGTTTCTAAATAGGAAGACCAACACCTTGATCATTTGCGTGTGGCGTTCTAGCCAGAATCTTGGTTCATTGTCGATGAGTAAAGATCAACCCTGATAAGGCATAAGCCATTAGGAACCTAAAACCACCTAAAAAGATAAGGGATCTACAATTTTTTTTTTTTTTTGGGAATGTGAACTATTTGAGAAGATTTATCTCAAACACTACTGGGAATACACAAATATTATCTTCATTCTTGAAGATCAAAGAATGAGAATGATTTGAATGGACAGATGAGCACACACGTGCCTTCGAACAAATTAAGGAACATTTAACAATGCCACCAGTTATGTCATCTCCGAACCTCGAAAAACCATTTAAGTTATATGTGTAAGCTTATGATATATCAATTGGGTCATTGTTTGGCCAAAAAGATGACGAAGGACATGAGAGATCGGTATTGTACACGTTGAGGCTCTTAACTTCAACTTAATGTCGATACACGACATAAGAAATATTGTGTTTGTCTGTGAGTTATTCGATAACAAAATTGAGACACTTTGTGGGTTCAAGCACGATTCATGTACTAGCTCAAACAAATGTGGTCAAATACATGTTTAAGGGGCCATTATCGACGAAAGGATTTATAAATGGAGCTTGGTACCATTACCATTTGATGTAAGATATATCCCGATGAAAGTCTTGGCAGATTTTTTAACAAGTCATTCAAAGTCGGTCGATCTAGAAGTCAAAATTAAGTGGGAACTCCTATTTGATGTTCTCGGACATAAAGAGGATCAGGAATAGGATTAATACCGAGCTCCTCAGAAGGACTCGAATTCAAATTTACATTCAAAGTTAATGGCAAACTTACTAATAATGAGGTTGAATATGAGTCATTTATCAAAGGGCTCAAAATACTCGACGAGCACAACGTGAGACACATTAAAGTCAAAGGCGACTCCAAATTAGTAATTGAATAAATGGATGGTTCTAATAAGTACAACATCGAATGTCTTGCACGTTGCACGTGAACTGGTAAATAAAAAATTGAGCAGGTTATCTTTGTACATGTGTTACGGGATGATAGCCATAAGGCTAATAGTTTGGCGCAACTAGCCTCTGGATTTAGAGAGTCCCTTGAACTAATACGAGAAGTAGGAGGAATTATACTTGAGATTGACCCCATACCCCAGTTAACAAAGTCAAATACAAGGGGATATATAAATTCACTTAACATCCTACAAGGGGAGGATACCTAGTAAGGAGTTCCTGAATGATCCAAGGCTAAAATTCAAACAAAGGGTTCATATGACTTCTTGGTATTATACACTTGTCGACGAGATTTATATCGAAAAACTACCGAGCAAGTCTTGTTACATTGTGTCGATATAGACGAAGCAATGGTTATCATGATGAAAACCCACAATGGGTTATGTGACATTCATCGATCATGGATTTAAATGTGTTGGCTAACTAAAAGGCATGGTTGTTTCTTTTTGCCTTTCATGATGAAGAATTGCATCGAATATGCCAAAATTGCTCATCGTGCTAGAGATGTGGCTCACTCACAATGGCTCCTACTGATGATCTAAATTTAATTATTAAATCGTGGTCATTCTGAGGATGGATTGGGAAATTAGATCATTGTCAAGTAAAGGTCACACATATGTGCTTGTGGCTATTGAATATTTTACCAAATGTATCTAGGCCAAGGCATATAAAACCATTACTCCGAAATATGTGGTCAACTTACTCAAATATGA
The DNA here is from genome assembly GCA_029817715.1 of Melastoma dodecandrum. Classification (NCBI taxonomy): domain Eukaryota; kingdom Viridiplantae; phylum Streptophyta; class Magnoliopsida; order Myrtales; family Melastomataceae; genus Melastoma; species Melastoma dodecandrum. The sequence goes on from JARUPY010000168.1 coordinate 59,772, forward strand.
CAATATACCAATTTGGGTACCTCAAACCATTACGGTTGATAATGTTTTAGTATCTAATGGATCAGTCGTGCGAGAATTCACCCACAAATTTAGATTTGGGCTAATTAAATCAACTCTATATTATGATCAAGTTAATGGACAAGCTGATAACTTTATGAAAGTAGGGTTATTTCGTATCTCTAATGATGCTTTATGTGGTTAGTCGTACGAGTATTGATAGGTATTTGGTAGAATTTGAGTACTTTTTAGTTTAGTTTTAGTTTAAGTTGATTTTTGTTATTTTCGTAGTTTTTGAATTTATTTTGAGTTGAATCTTTTATTTTGTTGATGCCTCTTGATTTGTCATGTTTTAATGTAGGAAAATGAAGGAGATTTTGAAGCTGGAACGAAGTGAATGGGATATGAGTGGAAAGTTGACAGAGAGCAGAAGGACGCATCCTTCAGTCCTCAGGGACGCGTCCTTGAAGGTTCTGTGGATTCAAGCGACCACCGACGAACCTATTTCCAAATCGCTCAAGGAGTCTTCAAATCTTCCAGAGACTACATTATGAAGACATAGAGGATCAATTAGGCATTTATTTTGGTAGTTTTAGTTTATTTTATTTTATTCTCCCTAGAGATATTATTTAGATTTGGAGAATATTAGGAAATCTTTCTAGAGGGGAAACGAGATATTCTGTTTTCGAGGAACTTTAGAGGGATTTATTCTGAAGGGAGGAAAGAGGAGGAGACATTCCACTCGAGAACAGAGAAAGAGGTGACGGCTAGGGTTGAATTGGGGAGCAGAGAACGAGGTTACTACTTCTCGGATCGGAAGATCGGGATGGCGTTTCTCTTTTCTATCTTTCCCGTTGATTTCTATGTCGTTATTGTTTTCTTTTGAACTTGGGATGAATTTCTTTTACGTTATGATCTAATTTCTTTTTCTAGGACTTCAATGGAACTTAGCGATTTTATTTAACGAATGAATTCATTTTCTCCGTGTTATTCGAATTCGTGTTGCTACTTATTTAAATCTTGATCTTAATGCGATTAATTGCCTGATCACCAATTAATATGATATGGAGACCTATTCGGGTTTGGAAAAGTTGTTTAGGTTAAGCCGTGGATTGAATAGGCTAAGTTAGCGTCTCGTTGGAAAACGGAGCTAATTAGCGAAAGGGATAGGAATATACCGAATCGTCTTAGGTAGCCATTTAGGGTTGTTGCATAATGGGTTCTCACTAGTTAATTGCCTAGGAATAGAGTGATTAGCTCGATACAGGGAATACGTCCTTAGAGCTTTCGGAAGAGGCGTAAGGAGATAATCGAACCCTAGGTTAGTAACTTGAGAATTTGATAACTGGACAAAGGAAGGAACGAGTTAGATAATTCGTTAGGGGAAGTTGATAGTCCTAGGCTTTTAATATTTGATTGAACTACCGTTTATTTGCATTTTATTTCTCTCTTTTATTATCACTCATCTTGTTGACTTGACCTCAGTATCGTTAAACTTGTGACCGTTAGGAATTTCTTTCTCTGTTGATTCTCTGTGGGATCGACCTCTACTTACCCTATCTACAAGTTAGTTAGGTTTGCTAGAGTATTTAAATTTTGCCGCCTTCGACAAGCGAGATCAAATTTTGGCGCCGCTGCCGGGGAATGAATTCTGAGAAATTTTCTTTTCTACTGTTATCACGTTTATCTATTTGACGTTCAAGTTATTTAATTTTCGTTACTCTTTTCTGTTGATTTCAGGTGGATGCGACGAACTCGAAGCACAGGAACTCTCCCTTTTGATCCTGAAATCGAGAGGACTTTCCATATACTGGTTCGTGAGAAAGCTAGTGCACAACAGAGCAACATGGACGGAAACCTAATTCCAGCTCAACAGAACGAGAGACAACAAGACATTGATAACAGGCCGATGGTGGAATTCACTTCAGCAAAACCTCACATTAACCGGTTCTGTATCGTTGCGCCTGCGATTCAAGCTCGGGATTACGAGATAAAGACATCGGTGATTCAGATGATTCAGAATTCAGTGATGTTTCGAGGATCACTGATTGAGGATCCGCATGAGCATTTGAGCAAGTTCTTAAGCATTTGCGACAGTTTCAGGCAAAACGGAGTGCCACAGAATGCAGTTCGATTGAAGTTATTTCCCTTCTCCTTGAAGGACAGAGCATGGAGTTGGCCGAACTCGCTACCGGCTGGATCAATTAGTATCTGGGAACAGATGGAAGAAGCATTCTTAGACCAATATTTCCCGCCATCCAAGATATCCCAGATGAGGAATGAAATCAGCACTTTCAGGCAACACGAGACAGAAACTTTCGTGGAGGCTTGGGAGCGTTTCAAAAATTTATTAATTCAATGCCCATATCATGATTTACCTGGATGGCGACAACTGAAAGCTTTTACAATGGGTTGACGAAAACATCGCGCAAGGACCTCAACTTAGCATCGAACGGATCATTCCTACGAAAATCATATGTGGAAGGAAGAGAGCTTCTGGAGACTATGAGGAGGACTTGTGTACCAAGTCAATCATTTGACCGGATTAATGGTAAAAAGACTACGGGTGTTCATGAACTCGATGCACTCACATCTATTCAAGCACAGATATCGGCATTGGCTAAGAAATTCGAGTCGGTGAATGTACAGTCCATCCAAAGTACAACTAGAGGATGTGATATTTGCGGTGGTGGACATATAACAGATCGATGTTCTGCAAGCATGGAAGAGGCTAATTTTATTGGAAATTAAAGGAACAATCCCTATTCCAACACGTATAATCCGGGATGGAGGAACCATCTTAACTTTTCTTGGAAAGGGCAACAAACAGTCGATCATCGAGCAACACAACCACCAGGATTTCAACAATCCAAAGCATCAGAACCAGAAAAAAGACGAATTTTGAGGATTTGATGACGAAGTACATGGCAAAACAAGATAAGTACATGGCGAATCAAGATGCCATAATAAAGAATCAAACAGCATCAATAAGGAACTTGGAGAATCAAGTCAGTCAGCTCGCTCAAGCCTTGAACTCGCGTCAACAAGGAGGGTTGCCAAGTGATACTGAGGTCAATCCACGAGAATATGTTAAAGCAGTAACTTTGAGAAACGGCCGGGCACTTGAAGAAGTACCACCAAAGATTCGGTCGAGTGACAATAAAAAGTCAAGTGAGATTAGTGATCTTCCACGAGAGCCAATCGATGAGGAGGCGAACACATCCAGGCTGAACAAAGGACGAGATAAGGAATTTGAGAATTTTCACAGAAACGAGAAGGACGTGTCCTCCGGATCTGAAGGACGCGTCTCTGAACATTCTGTGGAAGAAGCAGCGCTGAAGGATGCGACCCTGCCATCTGAAGGATGCGTCCCTCCCCCAACTGAACAATCACATCGTCCCACTTGGATAATACCCAACATGGGGAAGCTAGAACGACCACCACTTCCATTCCCTCAAAGAGCTAAGAAGCATGATGAAGCCCAATTCCGTAAGTTTCTCGACGTGTTTAAGAAACTCCATATTAACATTCCTCTTGCAGAAGCTCTTGAGCAGATGTCGAGCTATGTCAAGTTCATGAAGGACGTTCTATCGAAGAAAAGAAGGTTAGGTGAGTTTGAAACCGTTGCACTAACGGAAGAATGCAGTGCCATTTTGCAACGAAAGCTTCCTCCTAAACTAAAAGATCCAGGTAGTTTCACTATCCCTTGTACTATCGGCTCACAATTTCATGGTAAGGCTTTGTATAATCTTGGTGCGAGTATCAATCTTATGCCTTTATCTGTATACCATGAGTTAGGTTTAGGGGAAGTGAAACCTACGTCTGTGACATTGCAATTAGCTGATAGATCAATAACATATCCTAGAGGTATTGTTGAAGATGTGCTTGTTAAGGTGGATAAGTTTATCTTTCCAGCGGATTTCGTAGTTTTAGATTTTGAGGAAGATAAGAATATCCCCATCATCTTAGGGAGGCCATTCTTGGCAACAGGTAGAGCACTCATTGATGTTCAAAAATGTGAATTGACCATTCGGGTTAATGATCAGGAGGTAACCTTTAATGTTTTAAAATCGATGAAATGCCCGAGTGTACCTGATGAATGCTTTCTTATTGATGTTTTGAATAGGTACGCTACCGAGATGCCCTATGATGATCCACTTGAAATTGCAATGAATTCAATGTCATCCGACAATGAAGAAGTACAAGAAGCGGCAAAATCAATAGATGCAATACCACACATGTTAAAGGGAGCACATTTTGAAGCTCTGGAGAGGCCGCATAATCCGATGAAACCATCGATTGAAGTACCACCCCACTTGGAGTTAAAACCATTACCTGAATACCTGAGGTATGCATATCTTGGAAGTAATGAAACTCTACCCATTATTATTTCATCGGCATTAACAGTGACACAGGAAGAAAAATTGCTTCGAGTCTTGAGGGAATATAAACGAGCATTAGGGTGAACAATTGCTGATATTCGAGGTATCAGACCGTCAATTTGCATGCACAAGATTCTGTTGGAAGAAAACCATAAGGTTTCGGTGGAGAATCAACGACGACTCAACCCGAACATGAAGGAGGTTATCAAGAAGGAAATCATCAAATGGCTTGATGCAGGTATAATATATCCGATTTCTGACAGTTCTTTTGTGAGTCATGTGCAGTGTGTACCTAAGAAAGGTGGGATGACCATTGTCTCCAACGAAAAGAATGTGCTCATTCCCACGCGAACGGTGACTGGTTGGCGAGTTTGCATGGATTATAGGAAGTTGAATAAAGCCACAAGAAAGGATCACTTCCCACTTCCATTTATAGATCAAATGTTGGATCGCCTGGCAGGTAAAAGATTTTACTGTTTTCTAGATGGTTATTCTGGATATAACCAAATTGCCATAGCAGCAGAAGATCAAGAAAAGACTACTTTTACATGCCCGTATGGTACGTTTGCTTTTCGTCGAATGCCTTTTGGTCTATGTAATGCCCCAGCTACGTTTCAGAGATGCATGATGTCTATTTTCACTGATATGGTTGAGCAGTGCCTTGAAGTTTTTATGGACGATTTTTCCATCTTTGGAATGTCTTTTGATGATTGCTTGACAAATTTAGCTCGTGTGCTGAAACGTTGTGAAGAAACAAACCTTATTTTAAATTGGGGAAAATGTCATTTTATGGTTCGAGAGGGTATGGTTCTGGGACACAGGATATCAAATAAGGGGATTGAAGTGGATCGAGCAAAGATAGAAACGATCGAAAAGTTGCCGCCACCAACATTAGTCAAAGCAATCCGGAGTTTTCTTGGACACGCAGGATTTTACAGAAGATTTATCAAGGATTTTTCCAAAATTTCCAAGCCACTTTGCAATCTCTTAGAAAAGGACAGGTCCTTTATTTTCGATGATGACTGCCTTAGTGCCTTCAACGAGTTCAAGCAAAGGTTAATTTATGCCCCTATAGTTATTACACCTGATTGGAATTTACCATTTGAACTAATCTGCGATGCAAGCGACTACGCGGTTGGAGCCGTTCTAGGACAAAGAGTGAATAAGGTATTTCATGTCATTTACTATGCGAGTCGAACTCTTGATGATGCTCAGGTAAATTATACTACCACAGAAAAAGAATTACTTGCGATTGTCTATGCCTTTGATAAATTTCGGAGTTATCCTGTCGGTACAAAAGTTATTGTGTTCACTGACCAGTTTGACATCAAGTACTTGATCTCAAAGAAGGAGGCAAAGCCGCGACTTTTCAGGTGGGTTCTTCTTTTGCAAGAGTTTGACCTTGAAATTAGGGACAGAAAGGGATCCGAGAATCAGGTTGCTGATCATTTATCGAGGTTGGAAAATGCGACTTCATCTCACGACTATGCGGCAATTAATGAATCATTTCCTGATGAACAATTGTTTGCTATGAACGATTTGGCGTTCCCTTGGTATGCCGACTTTGTGAATTATATTGTTTCTAACCATATTCCCTCCGACTTTACTCCTCAACAAAAGAAGAAATTTTTGCATGACGTACGCTACTACATGTGGGATGAACCATTTCTCTTTAGGCATTGTGCTGATCAAGTTATCAGGAGATGTGTGCCAGAGGAAGAAATCAAAGGCATCCTCGAACATTGTCACTCATCACCCTATGGCGGACACTTTGGAGGAGACCGAACAGCAGCTAAAGTTTTGCAATCAGGATTCTATTGGCCGACTCTTTTCAAGGATTCATATAATTTTGTTGCATCTTGTGACAGGTGTCAACGTGTGGGAAACATCACCAGGAGACACGAGATGCCATTGCAAAGCATCCTTGAAGTTGAGCTCTTCGATGTGTGGGACATCGATTTTATGGGTCCCTTTATTTCATCTTTTAATAATAAGTACATCCTTATGGCTGTTGATTATGTTTCAAAGTGGGTGGAAGCAGTAGCGCTGCCTTCTAATGATTCTAAAGTCGTGTGCAAGTTTTTGAAAAAGCAGATTTTCACCCGATTTGGCACACCACGGGCTATCATAAGCGAAGAAAGGACGCACTTTTGTAACCGCTATTTTGATCAACTCCTGAAAAAGTATGGTATCAAGCACAAGATAGCTACAGCATATCATCCACAAACGAGCGGGCAAGTCGAAGTCTCTAATCGGGAAATCAAGCGTATTTTAGAGAAAATGGTATGTCCAACGAGGAAGGATTGGTCAACGAAGTTAGACGATGCATTGTGGGCATACAGGACAGCATACAAAAATCCAATTGGGATGTCACCATACAGAATGGTTTTTGGCAAGGCGTGTCATCTTCCGGTAGAACTCGAGCATAAAGCGTATTGGGCTCCGAAGAAGTTGAACCTCAATCTCGAAGAAGCCGGTGAAAGAAGATTACTTCAATTGAATGAGGTTGATGAACTTCGGTTGCAAGCATATGACAGTGCGAGAGTGTACAAGGACAAGACAAAGAAATGGCACGATGGTAAGATCATACCCAGACACTTCGAGACAGGCCAACTGGTATTGCTGTTCAACTCCCGACTCAAATTATTCCCTGGGAAACTAAAATCGCGATGGTCGGACCCTTTCCGAGTTGTTGAAGTATTCCCATATGGAGCAATTGAAGTTTTAGATGAGAGTTCGGGAAGGAAATTCAAAGTAAATGGACAACGGCTAAAATAATATCAAGGAAGCTTTGAACGGGAAACATCCTCGATTAACTTGAAAGAGCCTTGAAAACGAGAAGAGAGTCAAGCCGATGACTATAAATCAAGCGCTTCTCGGGAGGCAACCCGAGTTTACTTTTATTTTTTGATTTTCATTGATAAGTTCATCGTTTTATTTTGCTTTTTGTTAACAATTTTTATTTTATTTTGCAGAAAACTCAAGGACGCGTCCCTCACAGCCAAGGATGGGACCTCGGGCATTCTGCAATCTAACAGAACCATGGAGGATGCATCCTCCAATTTGAAGGACGCGTCCCTCCGAAAAAAACAGAAAAAAAAGAAAGAAAAACAAAAGAAAAACAAAATATAAAATAGTTATAATTTCTTTTAAGTGACAACCCTAACCCATTTTTTTGTGTAGCATTCACTTGTTGATTTCTAGAAGAAGGAGGAGCTGGATTCGGAAAATGACAACTCCCAAGACCTTGAGGACGAAAATGATGCTAATGACGGCGACGACTAGCTCACCCCAGGGGAGTACTTTGTTCTTCATCTCTTACTATTCATATTTACATTGGGGCGATGTCTAGTCTAGGTTTGGGGGTGTTGTTTATGCTGCAATTATGCTTCTCTATGTGGTTTGGGTTGATAGTCATTTCTAATTTATTGCTTGCTAGTGGTGTTTTGATTTTTAGTTTTGATTTTTTAGGTCATTTATAGAGTAAGTCTAGGTGTGTCTATCTCTTCAGTAGACTTGACGATATCTTTGGTGAGCTGACCCTTATTCGATGATGACTTATTATGCACATGCTTACGACTTATGGAAGAGTGAAAATTGAGCTTAATTGACTGATAAAACTGTTTTTTTTAGTGAGTAATAATTCCTCGATATGGATTGGTAGTGAGTGAAAACAATTCTCGAAATCTAATAACGCATAGTAGCTGGTGTTGCGTGGGGCTGGCTAGGCATTGATTTGAAACAAGTTCTAAAAAGAAAATAGTAAAGAAGTGAAAAAAAAAGGGTTACTGACGCTCTGAGTACTAATGTTTAGGCGTGAAAAAAAAAGAGAGAAATAAAGTGATTGAAATGAGATTGGCGCCTAAATATGTACTTGTGGTGTGAGTCCTGCTGGTGTACTCGAGAATGAGATTCGAGGGTGCTTCATCGCCTAATGCCTTGATCCAACTGAACCGGGAGTCATTGATCAAATACTCGTTACATGGGTACACTAGAATGTGATGAAACATTTAGAGTCGTGTAGCTGAAATAAAGGTTGTGAAAAAAAGAAAAAAATAATGGTTGAGAATCCTGAGGACGAGTGGATGATTAGTGTTTGGTTGGTTTCTACAAAGTGCCGGTCTAATATGTTTTATTGGAAGTCTTTAATTGTTGAGTTCACTACATGACATACCGAGGTTTTGAACATTATGTGGAGTTTGATCAAATTGAAATTGTTTTTCTTGACAAATGACTCGACCAGCGGAAGTGAGCATGTGCAGTGCTGAGAATAGAGAGAGGGTTGCTCAAATTGGATTGAGTTGGGTTTTGCTGAAGAGTTATCTTTTGTGTTTTTTTTTCTATTTGCTCAAGGACTAGCAAATTGTAGGTTTGGGGGTGTGATAACTCTATGAAAGTAGGGTTATTTCGTATCTCTAATGATGCTTTATGTGGTTAGTCGTACGAGTATTGATATGAATTTGGTAGGATTTGAGTATTTTTTTAGTTTAGTTTTAATTTAAAAAGTTTAGTTTTAATTTAAGTCGTTCTTTGTTATTTTCGTAGTTTTTGAATCTATTTTGAGTTGAATCTTTTATTTGGTTGATGCCTCTTGGTTTGTCATGTTTTAATGTAGGAAAATGAAGGAAATTATGAAGCTGGAACGAAGTGAATGGGATATGAGCGGAAAGTGGACAGAGAGCAGAAGGACGCATCCTTCAGTCCTCAGGGACGCGTCCTTGAAGGTTCCGTGGATTCAAGCGACCACCGACGAACCTATTTCCAAATCGCCAAGGAGTCTTCAAATCTTCCGGAGACTACATTATGAAGACATAGAGGATCAATTAGGCATTTATTTTGGTAGTTTTAGGCTATTTTATTTTATTCTCCCTAGAAATATTATTTAGATTTGGAGAATCTTAGGAAATCTTTCTAGAGGGGAAACGAGATATTCTGTTTTCGAGGAACTTTAGAGGGATTTATTCTGAAGGGAGGAAAGAGGAGGAGACATTCGACTGGGGAACGGAGAAGGAGGTGACGGCTAGGGTTGAATTGGGGAGCAGAGAACGAGGTTACTACTTCTCGGATCGGAAGATCGGGAGGGAGTTTCTCTTTTCTTTTCTTTCCCGTTGATTTCTATGTCGTTATTGTTTTCTCTTGAACTTGGGATGAATTTCTTTTACGTTATGATCTAATTTCTTTTTCTAGGACTTCAATGGAACTTAGCGATTTTATTTAACGAATGAATTCCTTTTCTCCGTGTTATTCAAATTCGTGTTGTTACTTATTCAAATCTTGATCTTAATGCGGTTAATTGACTGGCCACCAATTAATTTGATATAGAGACCTATTCGGGCTTGGAAAAGTTGTTTAGGTTAAGCCGTGGATTGAATAGCCTAAGTTAGCGTCTCGTTGGAAAACGGAGCTAATTAGCGAAAAGGATAGGAATATACCGAATCGCCTTAGGTAGCCATTTAGGGTTGTTACATAATGGGTTCCCACTAGTTAATTGCCTAGGAATAGAGTGATTAGCTCGATACAGGGAATACGTCCTTAGAGCTTTCGGAAGAGGCGTAAGGAGATAATCGAACCCTAGGTTAGTAACTTGAGAATTTGATAACTGGAGAAAGGAAGGAACGAGTTAGATAATTCGTTAGGGGAAATTGATAGTCCTAGGCTTTTAATATTTGATTGAACTACCGTTTATTTGCATTTTATTTCTCTCTTTTACTATCATTCATCTTGTTGACTTGACCTCGATATCGTTAAACGTGTGACCGTTAGGAATTTCTTCTCTATTGATTCTCTGTGGGATCGACCTCTACTTACCCTATCTACAAGTTAGTTAGGTTTGCTACAGTATTTAATTTGCCGCCTTCGACAAGCGAGATCACGGGCAGAATCTACCAATAAAACTATAAATGGGAATATTAAAAAAAAAATGATCAACGAAAACCCAATTAGGTGATATGAGTTTTTGTTAAATACGCTCTGGGCGTACAACGTTACCAAAAGGGAAAGCATCATTAATATCTCTTATAATATGGTGTCGGTCATGATTTCATTCTACCAATTGAAGTACGTTATAGGACTTTGAGGATATCACGACAGATAACCTTACCAACACAGAATACACTGAGTTTGTGCACCTTGAGACTGAACAATTTGAGGAAAAGCGATTGCATGCACTCGAACACCATCCAAGCATAGAAAGAAAAATCGGGTAACTCGTTATCACAACGAGAAGGTGGTAAAAAAGCATGGATTGAGCAAGCGAATATCACAGATTTAACAAGCTTTTATGTTTAAAAGAATGACGCTACCCTAATTCAAAGAACTAGAGTTTTTTGCTCCAAGATAAGACGTTAGGACTAAGGTGGCATTGAGGAGAAAGATAAGAGCTTATGAATATTTTTAGTTTCTAAAAAGCACGAATGCTAAAGGATTTCTATTCCTCCTTGCCGATAGACACGAAGAAAATAAGGAGGCATATGTTGTTGATATATGGTTAATATTAGGCCCTAATTATGAACGCAAGGCTTCTTATTTATTGACTTTGATCGCAGCCCAGCCAATCCATCAATTAGTAGTCTTGACCACCGACAAGACGTGTGGAGCAAGCAAGCAAAAGGACGTTATCTGAGACAAGGAAATGAACGTGTGGTAACCGGGGGACAGACGCTTCTTTAATGAAGGATGCAGCGCGAGATTTCATGATATATCTGTTGGGATTTTAGCTTATAAATAGAGGGCTTCAAGACTTTGTAAATACACACCTTCACACTTGTTCATAAATCGTTTTTTTTTTCTTTCTGCAAACATGAGGAGTGTAAGCTTCAGATGCCAATAAGAGTGCTTCATTTGCTTGTTCAATCTCGTTATCTTCCTTGCTGTTGTTTACTCCCCTTTGTCAGCCAGTTCTCGACCAAATTTTTTTTCATAGAAGGATTTGTAATTAAAACCTCCGAAGAGTCGATGCTATAATTAAATGAAATCACCATTATTACTTTTTACAAACTAATATCAATTACATACATCTTAAAATTTTACGAATTTTTATTTAAAATAAAAAATTATGGTATTATATTGTATCATTTCACTATCTACACCGAGTGGGGTCAAGTGTTTGGCTATTTTTGTTTTTTTTTTCCATTTTCGCCGCGATAGTTGCACGAGACACAGATAGGATTTCCTAATCCGAGAAGGGCCTAGGCCCAAAAAGATATATGGGTATGGGCCTGGTTACGATGGGATTAGCATAGGGCCATGCATAACCCCCAAAAAATTAGGGGGAGTGGGTTAGTCTTTGGCATTTTGACTTGGAACCCGATCATGAATATATAGACAGACAAGGAGGAGTCAGGTCCAGAATACCACTCCCACCTCCGACATTTAGCCAAGGGCAGAGGTATATTTAAAATAATTAATAAATGTTACACTAAGAGAGGGGGAATTAGTGTTAAATTTCAATAGAGGATTTTTAACTCTTTTTCGATAGATCCCGCGGTGGAAGGAAGCTTCGGTAAAACAGAACCGTATATATATTTCTGTAAGATAGAACGCACGAATGTGATTGCATTTTGTTTGATGCACACAAGACTTTTATAGTGGTTCAGCAAATTACTTACGTCCACTCTTTACCCAGAATTTGGATGGTATTCACTCAGACTTAACTTCGTAACAATTATAGAAGATAATCAACAATAGATCTTTTATAGCATAAACCAAAATATTCTGTACCACAAAAGACTGAGTGGCAAAGCATAGAACAGAAGGTTCTGTACTAGAGTAACTGAGTTGCACAATAGATACTAGAAGGTTCTGTATCGAATGTGTCAACCCTTTCTAGCACAGATCAAAAGATTATGTACCAAAAATGCCTACCCTCTATAACAAAGACCTAAAATGTTATGTACCAGAGATGAATTGGTTTCAAAGCACAGACCGCAAGGTTCTGTGGCAAAGGTGACTGAATTTCAAAGCACAGATCGGAAGGTTCTGTACTACAGTGACTGAGTGCACACATTAGTGTGACTAACAAAAGTAACCAATGCGCAATCCCCTCAAGAACAACGACTTCATGGCGTACCCCACGCGAGCATGTAGCAAACCGTATGCAAGCAGATAACGTCCCTGTCCAAGGATGGATTTTCCCTCCGGCGGCTCCGCACAACCTGTACGATCTCCTCGAGATAGTGACTAAGCAAACACAAAGCCCTAACCCAAGGCTCTCCTGCGTCGTCCCTCGAGACTACGGCTAAGCAGACACAAAACTCCTGCCCAAGGTTATCCTGCACACACAGAACACTACACTACAAAAGCTGGTTAGTCCCTTACCTTTTGTGTTTCTCGGGGTTCTGCCCTTCTCTCCAGCCCAGTGCACGTTGGCCATACAGCCTCCAACCGCGCTTCCCACCAACGTCTCCTGCAGCTTCCAACCGAGTCCCTCGTGGCCCCGAGTCACTCTCTCAGAAGATTTCACCGACGATGTAGCCTTATGTAGCTAGTGCTCTTCGTGTTGACTAACTCAAACGAAAACTAAAGAAACAAACTCTCAGCACACACTCTCTGGATTTACGACAATTGAGTAGTACAATGGATTTTGAGAAACGTAGCTAAGTGGTTCTACTTATATAAGAAAGTCTAAGTTAAAACTAGAAGGTAATCTTCACGATCAGCCTTCTGCAAAACAATGAAACTAAGAATAAGATAATAAAACATTATTTATTAACAAATTCGTCACTCCCATGCACATATATATTTAGGTAATCAAATCATATCAATTTGGAATAAGATATGACATAATTTCCATGTATATTGCGTTACAGAAGGTTCTGGCTAACCTTCTGTAAATGGAAATAATCAAAGATTAACTTTCATATGAATTAAAACCGAAACCATTCTGTTCAGCAAATTCAAATGAATGTATCTAGATAGATGGTAATGATTGACATATCAAATAACGGTCATATGGTGGTCGTATAACACCACACAAGGTTTTAGACAACCTTACAGAACCTTGCCGTAAATAGAAGATTATATTTCCTTTTATGGAAAATTTAATTCCTATCGGGGTTATTTGGAAGCGTAATCGATTTAAATTGATCAGATAGTATCTTGATCAAATCCTAATCATTTCATGATTAATTAATAATTAACTAATCAATTAATCACAAAAATATTTCTTATAGAAAGTTTTCAATATGAGTAATTTCGTAGATGTTTGACTTTTGTTACACAAAAAGTAAAGGCTCGTAATCAAAATCTATATTTAACAGTAGATTTTTTGTCACTTTTAAAGTTGGGTTTGTCGTTGGTCTTTTCCCTTTTTTTTTTTATTGAATGTGAACTGAGGTGCACCAACAACTTTTGACCAACACAACAAAGAAAAGAAAAAGAAATAATGTTTTGGCAATGATGATGATGATGTTTAGGAAAGCGAAATCATTGTTCGGTGGTGGTGGTGGCGGCAAACGACATTTGGTTTGCCTTCTTCTTTTATTATTACATCCTAAGATTATTATTGTTTGCAAGAATTTTTACTCAATTATTTCTTCCGGTGGCCTAATGTCGAAGACCATGAAGAAGTTCTTTGTCGCCATGGAGACCGGTTTAAAATGATTGAACTCCCCTCCCGCGGGAGAAATTATTATGTGGGGTTTGTTGTTATTTCACAACTAATTTAGTACCATCGTGTTTGACTTATAATCTTATCATACTTTCACCTACTCACAATACTAACAAGGATAATGCCAAAAAGATAAATCCATCCATCACGGATACAGATTTAGTCCAACAAAATCCATGTGGGTGTTCCCGTGATGTGTCGGGAAAGAAGAAAAATGGTGGGAATGATAAGTGTTGGCAAATCCCATTTTGGACTTCGGAATGATAGAAGTTGTAGTTCTTTTTTTTTTTTTTTGGAATGCATTGAAGTAATTCATAATGCATGTCAAAACCCAAGTAAAATGTGTATATTACTTGAAGTGGAGGCGTCTGCGAGGCTCACCAATCAACGGTTTGTAATTAATTTCAACACGTTTCCCTAAGTGGGATCCAAAGGGTTAAAGGCAAAACCTAAATAATTCTCAGTCGGCTCTCCCGATTTTCTTCCTGCTTTAATGAAATGTTAGATTTGGCAAGATCTTGTACGTTTCTTTCTTTCGGCATTTTGTTATGAATTTTTCCTTTAAAAATTAATTTTAAAAGATTTCTTAATAACAAAAAAATTATAGTAGATATGTACAAAGTTTCGATCCTTTAAGGAAACCCATTAAAGTTAAAAATCTTATTATTTAATCTAAAAATTTAGGTTTGATCTATATGATATAGTTTAACGAATTTCATCTTCATCGGCCACTTATGAAAATTCAAAATTTCCCATTCTCACTCTTTATTTTATTTATTATTCCACGTCTTTACTGCAAACACCCACTATATAATCACTTACATCACACAATTTTTCATCACATTTTCATATGCAAATAAAATGATGGTCCATATCTTTCATTTGAGAAATGAGAATCACGTCGAGGAAGATTTTGTGTTTGTTAAACTCAGAGGAAAAGTATATTTTTCTTAAAAAAAAAAAATGACAGAAGATTTTCGCATTTAGGAAGCTTAAAACCCTTTCTTTTCTCTTTGTATTTTAAGCAAAAAAGGGTTTCGCTTTTTAAAACTTTGCAGAAGGGTTTTGGCATTCATATAAAACTCCAAACATATGTTTTAGTTTCACATCAGCGAAATAGTAATAATCACCTAAATATATAGAGAGACAGAGTCAGTGTTATCTTAACGTCCAACCATGTTTTGATTGAATAGAGAAATATGAAGGGGGCGGCTATGAACGTAAGACATTTTTGCCAAATTGATGAATTTGCTTTGAAGCCAGGCTTTGGCCTTCCTGTCCTAACTAACCCCCATTTGGACCCGCACCGGGTTAGTGTTTCCCTGTCAACCGGCTGTTACGTCGTTTGCCACCCGTCGACAAGTATTGGCGTCATGTTTTTGATTATTCATTTAGATAGGGTCGAATAATTTATGTACGTACAAGAAGGTGAATATGATTTCGGTTCTCTCTTGGCATATCTAGAAGGGAGGGGATGAATTCTGGAATTGTTGTCAATGAGGAGGGAATATTAACTTAACTCCAAAGATAGAAAGAACCCTACGACCCCACTAAACACACACGCGGGCGAATTAAAATGGTGGGTGGGTGAGAACAAACTGGAGAAATCTTGTGACAAATTATCCCTTTTTCTAGAAGCACTTTATGTGTCTTTTTTGCTATCATCGAATGCGCCGAGTCACATGAACAAATTGATTCCTTTATTACGTTTACGTTTTTATTTCTCTCTTTGAAGAAAAGGTTGATTTTATTTACGAAGAAATGAATAATTTCAGCCTGCTGTTGCTCTCGAGTAAGAGACAATCCAGAAGCATCGTTATCGTCTCCCCCTTTTTCGTTTTTAGATTGGTCTTCGTCGAACCACTCCCCCCCACTTCGTGTCAGTCGACATCATCCATCACTGTAAAGCACACCAAATAAAAAAATTCAAATTAAATAAAAGGAAAGGACAGAGGGAATAATAATAGCAAAAGCGTTGGACTCCCAATTCGTCCAGTCCAAATACGATGGCAATCCCGGGCCAATCATAAATGCTTTCCACCAACCCACTCTTTTTTTAAATTTCAAAAAGAAATGTTATTTTTTTAAAGGTAAAATATTAATTTATGACTATAAATATTTATCAATTTTATTTGTGTTAAAAATTTCAAAAATTTTCATTTGTTATCCTAACTACATGTTAAGTTTTATTTTTGGCCTTAACTTATGGCGTTAGTGTAAGTGCATACTTGCACTAACGGAAGTGACGACGTAGACAACAACGACATGTATTTTAAAAAAGGAATTCGTCTCCAAATCGGACAAGCCCTATAAATCGTTTGACGATCAACTGGGGCCCAACGGAGGGCATGATGGGATGTATCGCGAACTAACGTACCTTGGAATTTGCTGAATCACTTCTTTAAGACTAATTCAACTAATCACGGCGGAAATAAATAAATTGCAACAAGGAAAATATCAAATTTAACGTGAAAACCTCCTCAGTGAAACCACGACCTGAGGTATCACCAAACTTCCATAAATCAACAATGAAGTGGGTACACAAGTATTCTTTTCGAACCCCCAATAACCAGTATATTAACTTCTTCTCTATCTAGCGTAACATCATGAACTCATCTTGGTAATCATACGCCTAACAACTCAAAGAAAAGGTGTTGAAATCGATTACTTTGAATCTGATCGTCTCAGAAAGATGGTGAAATCACTAGTTAGAAGACTTCAATAGCAATCTCCACCGTTCAAAATAAAGAACATCAAGTCAGGAATATCCTCAAAATTTCGTGAAGTTTCAATAGTGCGATCGACTGCAACTCCCGATTTAGTGAACGTCGTCGGGCTGAAACAAAGCTGCAACGGAAATCCGGGATTACTTCTCCTTCCGATTATCTCCCCCTCACCTTGACTGCATTTTTCTGTCTTATATCATCTTAAGACAACCCTAGATGACCCCTTGAGAATATAGTGGGCTTCGGGCTTCATCCATATAAAGAAACACGGGCTTGGGCCGCTCTTACATATAGGAGAGAATAGCCCAACAAATCTCCCCCTCTCGACTATGTGGAAGAACTCGCCGTAATATCGGTGACTTGACGACAAACATCAATCCTTTCTCTTGAAAGCGCCTTCGTTATCATATCCGAGCCATTATCATCTGTGTTGATCTTCTCTATATGCACAAACTTAGAATTCACGACATCTCCTTTAATTTGTTGTTTCTTTCATTTCTCTTTTCTGAAAAATGTCATCGTCTACATTAGCATTTCCGTTAGTCCACATAGGCACAAACACCCGCACCGTTATGTTAAGGCCAAAATTAAAACGGAACCTATTTTTTTTTTGTGTCAACAACTTCAAAATTTTTCATTAGGGCCACAAATGAAAAATTTTGAAGTTGTTGACACAAATGAAATATGACCAATAATTAAGGCCATAAAATACTTTACCTTTATTTAAAAGAAACCACTAAACTATTACATTTATTAAATCTTACAATAATAATAATAATAATTAATTAAATATGTCAATTATAAATCAACTTTCTATCAACTAATTTTATATTTTTGTTGTCCTTGTGAGGACACCCAAGTGGCGTAAGGTGGGTGGTGGGTGTTTGGAACCTTGTCATGTTCCCTGGTTCGAACCCCATCACGCACACTTCGCTTGAAAAATTAAGGTTGGTCTCCTGGGTGATGGCTAATGAAGCCCAGGAGCCGCCCACCTACTGGGCCTTTGGGCCTCAACTGAAATTGGACCGACAGGGGAGCAGGCCTCAAGTCGGGCCCAGAGGGGATGTAGAGGGGCCGGGCTTGAGGTTCGCAGGCTTATAAAAGAGCCTCCGAACCTCGTGAGAGGGCTCGCAAAAAGTAAGTCCACCACGAACCCCGATGATATAAAAAAAAAATTATAGCTTTGTCTCGTAGTTGCATATCACTAGTAACTACAATACATGTTATTGTCGCCCATCTAATACTAGCTTTTTACGGATTTGTCGTTAGTTTTGAAAAAAATTGTAAAATCGAGTATAATTTTTAGAAACTATCTAAATATCACCCTTAAATAATAGTTTCAAATGATAATTTTTATTTTATATTTATGATATTGTTTCATACATCGATAATCAAAAGAATTGGACAAAATCGCTATTTTAAACCGTATTTTCGGTCAGAAAAAAACAATCCATTTTGATAAAAAAATTTCCCAAGTACCTCACAACGACTTTGGTTCTATCCTCGAAAACTATACAATTTGGCAAAAATATTTTCAAAATCGCGTTTGAAACAACTTTTTAACATAATTTACTTATTGTCGTTGTTTGAAACAACGTCTCATATGTAAAATGAAAATTACAGTTTGAAAAAATAACTTAGGAACGATATTAAGTTAATTTCTAAAATTGAAACTATATTTCACAAAATTTGTTTCAAATTAATGGCAAATCGGTATAATCCCTAATCCAATATTACATAATGCAAGAGAATGCTCCTTTGAAGCTCATGTGAACCCTAAAATTAATAACAATAAGGTTGGTAACGTAGAATAGGAACTCAAGTGTAATGCTTCCCGCCTTCATAGATTCATTATGCTTATGTTTTTATTGAGGTTACCTTCCTTCGTAGAAACTTGCTTCAATAAGTAACTCTTAGTGACTGGGCTAGGTTTATGCTTGTGCAGTTTATGCTTCTGCTTATGATGTTTCTTCTTTTGAATGCTTTTATCTCTTAACTTGGTCTTGTAAACCCATTTCGAGCCAATTGCACTTTTCTTTTTGGTAGATTCACCAAATATCACGTGTCATTCTCTTAGATGCATGTCATCTCAATTATGATTTTGTCCTTTTTTGCTAATCTATTTTGTTGAGGAGCATACTTAATAATGAACTATCTTTTTATCTCGTTCTGCTTGTAAGCCTAAGAATGTTTTGTATATAAATTATCCTCCACATTATGTTATTAAGGGTGTTTTTGCTACATCCATTATGTTCTTTTACAAGCGTTCTAAAGTTCATGAAAGTCGTAAACAGATGTTATTTCTGTTTAATAATATGTATCCAACGTATTCAAGTATAATTATCTACGAATAACAATAAAAATCTTATATTACTGATAGAGAATGCTTGAGTTGGTCAGCATATATTCAAATGAACCAATTTGAGGGATGTTCTTGCTTTCCATGACGTCTTTAGAACAAGAAGTCGATGAAACTTCTTGTAGAAACATCATTCACAACATCCACCTCTTTGTTCTTGATGGAAGGGAGTACAAACACCATGTTCTTTTATTTCACCAACCTTTAGCCTTTCTTGTTTAGATGTGTCAGCACAATCTGGTTTTGATGATGACAAAGTGTCTTTGCTAATGTACTAATTAAGTATACAGAAATAAATATCTTCAAGTGTAGAAGCTGGTTTATATTATCTGAGCAATACAGAAAGGGTTAACTCATGAAGTAAATCCATCTTCACTCGTAGAAGTTACTTGCATGCCAAGACTCCTTGTTTGTTTTGGAAAGATGTCTCAGGATATGTTTCCTAAACTTGAATGATCATTTCAATATGAAAATTGACGATGTTCTTATACATGAAAAGCACGGATTCTGTTGAAACATATACAACCTTTGTGTGAAACACATTATCCTTGATTGTAACCTTAATTTGTTGATTACTTATTTGATCAATCAAGGATTATTTTAGAGTATTTTTGGAAGCTAATTTGCAGGATCAATCATGGAACACAATGACAAGAAATCATCTAGCCGTTGTAATAATTTGAACACAAACATGAAGGTGGTCATACTTCCAAAAAGCTTGCAAGAAAAGTCTCGAGTCTTCACCAGTTCAAAAGCTTGAGAGCGTCCTTGTTCTTTCATCGAGTCAATCACCTCTTCGAGAGAGTATTCTGTAACTGCAGACTAGTTGTTATGTGCGCCTGGTTTATTTGTATTGGTTGTTAGCTATACGAGTAGGTGTGCAAGGGAAGTTGTAGGATAGGGGGTCTTACGTAGGTGATGAGGTAGCCACAGCCATGCCGGAGTTAGCCACATGAGGGAGCGTGCAAGCAAAATCACGAAGGAGTCTTTGTGTAGGTAGTTTGGTAGCCTCCAATGTAAAAGCCACAGGGTATAATAAGGAGTTGTATCAGAGTTAGTCACAATTGAGGCTCGGTTGTTAGTCACAGTATACCGTGTGGGATTGTTAGTCATATTTTAGGTAGAAGTGCGTATATGTACTTATTCTACTCCCTTGATCTTATAACTAGTGGATAAACCCTTACTAGATTGGAGTGCTGTGAGAGTGGACTTAAGCATTATTTGTCAAGCCATTATAAATATGATGTGTTTACCTGTTCTTTAAACCAAGTATATACACACGATAAGTAATATCATATCCTTTGTTCTATACTACAGATCTAGGTTCTATGATTGAACCGGTACTCTTACAGAGTATTCAATGCTCTAACAGACGGAGTCTTCTATTTGGTCAGAAAGAAACTTCCACCACATCAAAAAATAAATTGAGGACAATGCATTCGAATTGAGAACCTTGTTACAAGTGCATTGTTGGACTATTAAGTTGCCATATTTAGTGATCTTTCGTGGTTTCACTTTTGATAGCAGCCAGCATCCATATACTTATGAGTTCAAGGAAAAGGAATTAAATTAAGCGAAGAATAGACCGCCTGAGTAATGAAGGAGGAACTGACATGTCTATTTCCCATCTTCCACTAATGATATAACTCCATTTATAGCTCAACATTGTACATACAGTTAAGTTGAAACACGTGCGTTTTTCTATTCACAGGGCCGCGATGTCCAACGGATGGATGTGTTTTGTCCACAAAGGAATATTATTTATGAATATAGACGAGGAAATTTTACCCAGAAAGGTCGTGATATTACTATTATATAGAAAGAAATGAGTCGACTCTCAAAGCTCTCTCATATGAACCCAACCCAAGGCACACACATCAAAGCCTATGTGAACTCTCTTCATCCCCAGCTTTAAGCAATCACACCCCACATGACCCTCCTCCGCTCACTCTCCTTCCTCCTCCTCCTCCTCCTCCTCCTCTCGCCGCAGCTCTCTGCGGCAGCCACAACCTCGGACGCAAACGACTACGAAATCCTCCTCCGTGTTAAGACCTCCCATGTAGACGACCCCTATGGCAACCTCGCGTCCTGGTCCCCCAACTCTGCTCATTCCCCTTGCAACTTCATGGGTGTGCGCTGTGACAACTCCTCGGCTGTTACATCCGTCGACCTCTCCGGCCTCAACCTCTCCGGCCCTTTCCCCTACGAACTATGCCGCATCGCCTCCCTCCGCGACCTCTACCTGGAGGATAACTACTTCAACGGCAGTCTTTCTTCCCCTCTCCTAAATTCCCTCTGTTCTCACCTCCGCTTCCTCAACGTCTCCGGTAACTTGTTTGTTGGTTCCCTGCCGGAGCTGTCTGGGAACTTCTCGGGCCTCGAGGTGCTTGACTTCTCGTTTAACAACTTCTCTGGTGAGATCCCGTCCAGCTTCGGGGGGCTGCCGGCTATCAGCCTGCTGAGCACTATAGATAATCTCCTAAATGGGACTGCATTACCTGAGTCGTTGTGCAACGCCAGCTCGCTGACGAAACTTTGGATCGGATACAATCCTTACAAGCCGAGTTCGATCCCCAAAGATGTTGGAAACCTGACAAAGCTCGAGGAACTGTGGGTTGCTGGGGCGAATTTGGTTGGGGAGATCCCTGCCAGTATTTCAAAACTGAAGTTGCTGAAGAATTTCGACATCTCAGGAAACGGGCTCAGTGGACCGATCCCGGAAGAGATTGGTGGCCTGGAGAGTGCTGTCCAGATCGAACTGTACCAGAACAACTTGTACGGCGGTTTGCCGGAGTCGCTGGTGGGCTTGAAGTTCCTAGATAGATTTGATGCCTCGCAGAACAATTTGTCTGGTCAGCTGCCAGAGAAGATTGCAGCCATGCCTCTCAGTAGTCTGAATGTCAACGACAACTTCTTCTTCGGTGAGATACCACAGGGCTTGGCCGAGAATCCTAAGCTGCGGCAGTTGAGGTTGTTCAAGAACTCTTTCACCGGAACCTTGCCCAGCGATTTGGGCAAGAATTCCGTCTTGGAAGAATTTGATGTTTCGAGCAATGATTTCAGCGGTGGGTTGCCGGAATACTTGTGTTCCGGGAAGAATCTCACGAAAATAATGGTCTTCAACAACAGGTTCAACGGAACGCTGCCGAGTTCCCTCTCACGTTGCGACTCCTTGAGTAATGTTCGATTAGGGAACAACGAGCTGACGGGAGAGATCCCCAGTACGTTCTGGGGAATCGGAGGAATTACGCTGTTAGATCTATCAAATAACAAGTTCGAAGGTCCAATTTCATTGTCGATTTCTGGGTTGAAGGTTGCGACCTCAGTGCTTCTCTCCGGTAACAACTTCTCCGGTCAGATTCCGCCTGAGATCTGCCAGCTGATTGAGCTGACAGTCCTTGACCTGACTGGCAACGGGTTGTCCGGTCAAATCCCCGCGTGTATTACGAACCTCACAAAATTGCAGAAGCTCGAGATGGGTGGTAACCTGTTGACAGGGCAGATCCCTAGCTCGCTGAGTTCATGGGCCGATTTGACTGAGCTGGACCTCTCGGGGAACCAGCTCATCGGCGACGTCCCTAAGCAATTGGGCGCTTTGCCGGTGCTCAACTACTTGGACCTGTCGAGGAACTTGTTATCCGGTGAAATACCCGTGGAGCTCACCCGGCTCACATTGAACAGGTTCAACGTATCGGACAACCAATTGTCTGGCCAAATTCCCTCAGGTTTCGAACGGGAATTCTTCGTCACAAGCCTAGGGGGCAACCCGGGCCTGTGCAGCCCAGATCTGCAGCCGTTCCCGAGGTGCTCGAGGTTGTCCCGGCCAGTCGTGCTGATTGCTGTGTTAGCCACACTCTCCTTTTGCCTCGTCGCACTGGTACTTTCCCTTGTGTGGTTACTGAGGGAAAAGATATGTTATCGGAAGCGGCCATGGAAAATAACCTCTTTCCAGCGAGCTGGGCCAGGCGAGGGCGATCTGCTTGACCGCCTGACCGAGGAGAACCTGATAGGTTCAGGCGGGTCGGGCAAAGTGTACAAGGTGAGGCTGAAGTCAGGGCAGATGGCAGCAGTCAAGAGGCTGACATCGAATTCTAGTATGGATAGCCCCGACGTCGAGTTAGTATTCAAATCCGAGGTCGAGACCCTTGGCCGAGTGCTACACGGTAACATAGTGAAACTTCTATTCAGCATGGTCAGGGACGGATGCCAGGTTCTAGTCTACGAGTACATGGAGAACGGAAGTCTGGGTGATGCTTTACACGGTAAGAGCGAAGGGAAAATCCGCAACAGGTGCAGCGCGGCATTGTCGGATTGGCGACAACGGCACATGATAGCAGTGGGTGCGGCACAAGGGCTTGCTTACTTACACCACGACTGTGTTCCTGCGATTGTGCACCGGGACGTAAAAAGCAACAACATATTATTGGACGAGGAGATGAACCCGAAGGTTGCCGATTTCGGGCTCGCAAAGCCGCTGGGGCAACACCGGCACGGGACGACGACGGAGGCCACGTCAACGGCCACCGGCCGTGAAGTTATGTCCAAGGTCGCGGGGTCCTACGGCTACATTGCGCCAGGTGCGTACTTTTTAAAATTAATTTGGGGGTATTTTGTTTGGTAGTGGGGAGGTGGGTCGTCGAAAATTATTGCTGGCGGCAACATTTGACCTATTGAGAAGACTGTCGGATTAACTATTTTCATGGTCCCATCGCATTGAATATTTAATTAATGACATGGTCGTATTGGTGATCTCAGAGTATGCGTACACGCTCAAGGTGAACGAGAAGAGCGACGTCTACAGCTTCGGGGTCGTGCTGCTGGAGCTGATCACCGGCAAGAGACCCAACGACCCATCCTTTGGAGACGGGAAGGACATCGTCAAATGGATCACAGAAATTGCCCTGTCCTCGCAGCCTACGTCGGACGACGAGGAAAGCGGATCTTACGAGGACAGTTTGGAGCGAGTAGTGGATCCGAGGATTGATCCGACGACTTGCGACTATGAGGAGATCGAGAAGGTGTTGAACATTGCATTGGCCTGCACATCGGAATTGCCCACAAACAGGCCCACAATGCGGAGGGTCGTGGAGTTGCTCAAGGATAGGAAAGTGACTTGCTCCAAGTGACCACATAATATATATGTAATCGGGATGAAAACCAAACTAATTTTCGTGCTCTTTTGATCGGGTTCATCGTTAAGGTCGTAAGATTTGATGATGGCGATGATGAACTGCTCCACCCGAGTGAAATTGCTTCTCGACTTATTCAATGGAGTTAAGCTAGTTTTTGGAGATTCTGGGAACCAAACTCAGGCGAGAAACCTCACTCCGGCTCGATATGCCGCCACGACAGCAACTTGTACAAAACGGAGTATGAATGAATTGCAGAAAACAATCAGGCATGGCAAGATCATCGAGGCAGGGAGGGGGAGGGGGGGGGGGTGTTTGTTGTTCTGTTTAGTATCCGATCCCAGGTTGTTCCAGCTTTTTCTAAACGTTTGCCTTGCTTTTCATACAAAGACACAAACTCCTTAGAAAATAAGCAAACAAAACAATCTCAATAGCCATGCTGATCTCAAGATCTTCTTACATCCTGAGGCAGGCTCTCCTCGGTGGCACCCCGAAACTGCTGCCATCTTCCTCAGCCCCTCATGACGTCCTGCCAAAGAGGAACTGCGCTTCCTCCTCGTCACGGCAACTCGGCAATGAACGTACTCCCCTCCTCTCAGTTTTACATCCTTGTTTGAATGTTCTAAAACAAGGGAAATTTCCATCCTTATTTGAATGTTCCTTGTGATTGATTAGTAATACTTGGTAGTGGGGATTTAGAATTAGGAATAAGGATTTCCCAGTGGGAGTAAGTTTTGGTTTCTGCCAGAAAAAGAAATGTAAGTTCGTTGTTACTTCAGAGGATCTCTCCCATACACTTTCATTTATTTGATTATTCCAATTGCAGCCCCGGACAGACTGTTTGAGCCGGACAGCCTGAAATGGCTAGGTCAATTTTTTGACAATTTTAAGGAAATGGACCTGGTGTCCATAAACTCCATGACACATTGTTATGCCATCAATGGGCTTGGAGTAGGAGCACTTCATTTATGGCAGGACGAAGCAATCGTCGATTGGCCCGAAGGATGTAAGTTATCGGAGCGTTCTGTTAGCAAGCAGTAATGCATGCTTGGTCAAGGAAGGCAGAAGAGTTTTTGCCGAATTGAGGGAACAACCTCACATCAAGGCGACAGAAGATCATTAT
Source organism: Melastoma dodecandrum (assembly GCA_029817715.1). Taxonomy (NCBI): domain Eukaryota; kingdom Viridiplantae; phylum Streptophyta; class Magnoliopsida; order Myrtales; family Melastomataceae; genus Melastoma; species Melastoma dodecandrum. The sequence goes on from JARUPY010000168.1 coordinate 85,095, forward strand.
GCTTGTTTTGTGGACTTGCTTGGAAAATCAGTGAGGCTTGAAGATGCCGAATCATTAGTGATTGAAATGGGACCAAAAGGCATGGTATTATGGAGAGTATTGATGAATGCATGTCGGATCCATGATGAAGTTGAAATGGCAGAGAGGATTATCGATAGAGGGCGGGAGCTTGTGCCAGGGGATGGTTGGAGTCACGCCGTGATGTTGAAGATCTATGCCTCTTCACATAAATGGGACCAGATTATTGAAATGAGGGGTATCCTGAGAGAGTTGGGACTAAAGAAGGATCGGGCAATGATCTGGATTCATGTCGACCGAGAGGTTCACGTCTTTCTCGCTGGTGATTTATCACACCCTGATATGCCTAAGATACTCGAGACATTAGAGGAGCTGATTCAGAGAACCAGAAGCCTTGGTACGTCAATCAAGACATCGACCACAAGAAACAAGAAGAATTGTAGTATTACTACAGTGAGAAATTGGCGATTGAATTCCCTTTATGCTGTACTAGAGACAGTAGCAGCAGTATTTGGATTCTGAAGAATCTAAGAATGTGTGGTGACTGTCATGCTTGGATAAAGCTCGTATCACTGGTCATCCACAGAACGGTAATAGTTCACGACGTGAAGAGGTATCATCATTGCCTTCATGGATCCTGCTTTTGTGGAGATTTCTAGTGATCATTATTTAGCCTCACAATCAGTCATTTGTCCTTGATTGAGTATTTCGCAGACAGACCAAAAACCAGAGCAAGGTTTTCACCAAAACAGAACTATTCAAACTCCAAAAGTCCAGATTCAGACAAGGGAAGTGAATACAATTGTAGTATGCGAGAGGAAACTGAAGAGTATTACAACATTAAATTATATTTGACTCCGGTCTCAGATCACTCAAGGGGAGCTTCTTCAAGGTTTCAAAGTGTTGGCGATGTCAATGACGAACCTATACTTTACATCCGCTTTCAGGAGGCGTTCCATGGCTGTGTTCACATAATCGATCGGGATCACCTCGATGTCGGCCACAATGTTGTGCTTGGCTGCAAAGTCGATCATCTCCTGTGTCTCCTTGATACCTCCGATGCAGCTCCCTCCGACCAGCTTTCTACCTGCAAATCCCATACCATGGTTAGCCCTGTCTCCTTGTCCAGAAGAGCGATTCGATATAAAGAGTTTCGATGGGTGGTTACTCACCCATAATCAAAGGGAAGGCTGGCAGTTCAAGCGGCTTCTCCGGAGCACCGACCAAGACCACCTTCCCATTTGTTTTGACGAGGGCTAACAGGGGTACGATGGCATGAGTTGCTGAGACGGTGTCAATGATGCCGTCCATCGTGCCCATAGCAGCCTATCAGAAGCGGATCATGATAGTTACATATCTCGGGTCTGAATCATAGCAGCCTTAAACCACCGACAGCCGAGTTGGATGAAGTCATACCTGCATCTGCTCAGTGTCGCGGCTGACCAGAAAAGCATCAGCACCTAGACGCTCCATTGCCTCTGCCTTCTTATTAGGAGAGGTGCTAATAACAGTCACCTTGAGGCCCATTGCCTTGGCAAACTTGACCGCCATGTGGCCAAGTCCTCCAAGACCTACCACACCCACATGCATCCCGGGCTTATCAAGCCCGTAGTACTTCAGGGGACTGTACACCGTGATCCCGGCACAAAGCAGGGGAGCTGCGCCGTCGAAAGGCAGGTTATCGGGGATCCTGATGACGAAATGCTCGTCGCAGACCATGAAGTTGGAGTAGCCTCCATGGGTAATGGTCCCATCGAGGTTCTTGCTGCCGTAGGTGAGGATCATGCCGGGGCAGTAGTTCTCAAGATTTTCTGCACAGCTGGTGCAAGATCGGCATGACTGGACCATACAGCCGACGCCGACTCTATCCCCAACCTTGTACTTGGTCACCTTGGATCCAACTTCAGTCACAACGCCCACAAGCTCGTGCCTTAAAATCAAGAGATTATTCAAAATATTCATTTAAAAAACTGGTGATGATATTAATAAGTATGGGTGGGTTTTACTGATAATAATAAAAGAAATACCCAGGAACGGCTGGATAGGAAGCATTGCCCCATTCATTCTTGATGAAGTGGAGGTCGGAGTGGCAGATCCCGCAATAAGTGATCTTGAATGCCACATCCGTCTCCCCGGTTGCCCTGCAGAAACGAAATCAATAAAAAATAATAGCTTTGAATATATTCCCTTAATTAAAGGAAAGAAGGGATACAGCAGCAGGCTCTTAAAAACTATAGATTAAGTGTCGGTTTGATTTATGAACATTTTTGTTTCTTCTTATTTTTTTATAAACAGAAAAATTTATTTCAAATTTCTCATTTAAAAAAAAAGCAGGTTTCTTCCAATTTCTGCCCAACAATGAAGTTTCCTTTGTTTCCCAAAAATAAAACAACTGAACATTTTCTAGCAACCAAACATGCCCGAGCGTTTCTGTTTTACTGAGTTTTTGCGAGGGGAAGGAAATGATTATATTCCAAAAACAAAAAAGGAAAACATATATGATGGATGGGTTGGTCGTATCAGACCTCCTGGAGAACTTGAAAGGGGAGAGGTGGCCCGACGCGTCCCTCGCGGCGTATCCGTAGGCAGGGACGGGGTGCTCGTTCTCGTGATCCACAGGGGCCATGTCGCGTATGAAATGGGTCGGAATGAAGGTTGAAGGGAGGGGGGTTTATATAGAGGGGGTGGGGGCGAATGGAAGAGTTGATGTCGGTTGGATGGATGTTCGTCTTCTTATTTTATCAATCAACACGAAGAATATGAGATGACGCATAGGATGAGCGCATCTCTTTCTCTTCTTTCCTTTAAAAAAGAAGAAGTAGAAATCCCCGTGGTACCGAACCAACTTTCTACTTTCGAAAAAGAAAAACATTTGTTTAGCCTATTATGGTACGGATAAATGAAAGGATAGCCCGATCAACCCTAACTTCACTTTTCCCTGATTAAATTTATTTATCCAAACATAATGAATAGACAAACACACCAGACCCAGAAAGCCCTTCTCATTTTTTTTAACAGTATCACAAATTTCCCGTTATAAAAAAAAACGGGTTTAAACTCCAGTCATTAATATGATAAAATATATAAAGTCTCACAGCCACCTCAAACTGAAGCAACCCCGGTGGAACGTTTGGGATACTTCGAGAAAAGCTTGGACACGCGACGCGTTGTTGTCCCGAGACATTGACATGAACTGAACAACTTCTTCTTCTTTTCTATACTGCGTGAATAAAAAATGATTAATAATCTTATTCACTTTCGTGACTTCCATGTGAACTTTTGTTTTTTTTTTTTTCCTTTTGTGGCATAGAGAATAAATTAAGGGGTTATATGCTTCAATCACGAGTTAAAGTGGTACGTAAATAGAAGAAAAGATAAAAGGAGTGGTACGGACTCTTTAGAAAATTTAACAAAGAGACAGACAATAACTAAAGAGAAGAAAAAGAAAGTGGGAAAGGAGTACGTGACTTTGAAAACTCAACAAATTGAGAACCTACCGGAAATTAGCATGTCTTTTTGCGGGTTTAAGTACGAAGATAATGACAACGACGGCCCTGCCTAACTTTTGATTTGTCGCCATCCTGTAAGGACGATATATGATGGTCATCCCACAAACTATTACATCTCATGTACGGTCACCAAAAATATGTTACAATATATATTAGTTTTTTTCAAAGGGATTATTTTACCACCCATAAGTGCATTTCAAAACAAAACACAACAATTAAGGGTTGTGTGATTAGGTGAGAATGAAATGGAGTTGATCGAAGTCGAAAGTAATTGAAACGAGTCACGAGATTTTGGCTATTTATTATTATAATTTTATGTGCGTAAAATTACATAAAAACTCAGAGAAAATTTTAACTGAGATCCGAGTCGTCTATCATGTAACCAAACGTACATAGGGTTGGTGAGTGATTGAGGGTGAAGACAAAAAGGTTACGTAACCTTTTGTGGGGGGATGGGATTGTGTATGACTTGGTGATTCAATGTTCTTGTAGTCGGAAAAGTTCAGTTGGTGTCGTGATCGTGATCGATACCTCCTCTCCTCTACCATATCTAAAAAGAAAAACCGACCACCACCACCACCACATGATTCATATGTTTCCGCACGAGAATCTTGGTTCCAGTTTCAATTAGCAACATATACTAAACGAGATTTCAAACCCCTTTGATGGTCATAAATCACATTTTCGAAATGCTGACTCTCTAAAATCGTGTCGTTAGAATATTGAAACTTGATGAAACTTTTCTGGCAGGGAGTGTGTACGACGTGTTACGACGACAAAACCATGTTACGACGGAAGCGGCTAACGGTACGTGCACGTAACGGTTACGTAGTTTACTAATTAATACTAAATTTTTTTAGTAAATTTTACTAAAAGTTAACCGTTACTAACGAAGTCAACTCAAAATTAGTAAAAAATGTAGTAAAATTTACTAAAATCCGGTCTTCTTTTAGTAAAGTCAACGCAAACTTAGTAAAAAAGTATGGAAATTTTACTACCATTTTACTGTTCACAGTAGTTCAAGTTTACTAATTTTGCGTTGACTTTACTAAAACATTTCCGTTAGTAACGTCAACGCAGAATTAGTAAAAAAAGTAGTAAAATTTACTGTTTTTTTTTTTACAAATTTTGTGCTGGCTTTACTAAAATTGTTCATATTTTGGTAAAGTCAAACCAGTTCTAGTAAAAAAGGAGTAAAATTTACTACTTTTTTTACTAATTCTGCGTTGACGTTACTAACGGAAAAGTTTTAGTAAAGTCAGCGTAAAATTAGTAAAAAAAAACAGTAAATTTTACTACTTTTTACTGTACGAATTAAGCCGATAATTAGTAAATATTTACTAATTCTGGTATATTTTTTAGTAAAAAACTCTTCCAGTTAGTAACTTTTACTAATTTTGAGTTGTTTTTACTAAAAAAAGTAGTAAACAGTTACTAAAAAATAAAGGCGTTTACTAACAAATTTACTAATTAGAACAGTATTTCCGAACCTATTTATGTAGTGAAATTACCGGTCTACCCTGATTACTAAACTTATTACTAATTTACTAAACATATTACTAATTTGTTAGTAATTATTACAACTTCGTAAGACGGTTGTATTATAACATTCATATAAATTGACTTTCTTCTCGTTGCCTACAGGGGTTGGTCAGCATCACCACGTCAGCTATACTCCCCTCCCTTAGGCCCCCACCATGCTCTTCCTAGGCCAACTGCCAAGTCGCCTCCACTGGCGAACTTTGGGTCCTCTACTTGTCCCTACTCCTCACGTCGCTGGGGACTGGGGGCATCCGTCTCTGCATTGTTACCTTCGCTGCCGACCAGTTCGACAGGCCAAGGTCTTGAAGAGGAAGTGGAACCTCCTCAACTGGTACTACTTCAAGGGCATGGCCACCCTCATGGCCCTCACCATTGTCGTCTACATCCAGGAGCATATCGGGTGGCGATGGGGGCTCGGCATCCCCACCATCGCCATGACCCTCTCCGCAGTTACCTTCGTCACGCGCTTGTACATGAATTGAAGCCCGAGGGAAGCCCCTCGACAAGGGTTGCTCAGGTGATTGTTGCAGCCGTAAGGAGGAGGAAGGTTGTCGTGCCGAACGTATACGAGAACAAGGAGCACGACAGGGATATTTCCATTCGGGGGAAGCTCCTGCACTCGGGGCAGTACACGTAAGAGTACAGCTTTGGCGTCGATCGACTAACTTATGCTGAACTACCCCCCGATTTCGAACCTGACTTATTGATAACTCTATGAAAGTAGAGTTATTTGGTACTCTTAACGAGGCTTTACACGGCAAGTTAGTTGAGTTTATGTTAGAGTTTTACAAGTTTTTATCGAGTTTTTACTTCAGTTTAGTTTTAAGTTACTTTTGTTATTTTATTAAATCTTGAGCTTATTTTGAGACTAACTGGAACCTAGTTGATGCATCTTAAAATTTGTTTTGATTTGATGTAGGTAAATGAAGAGAATCATAAGTTGGGCAAGTGAAAATTGGACGAAAATTGATAAAGTGCTGAAAAGTTACAGAGAGCAGAAGGACGCATCCTTCGGTCTCAAGGACGCGACCGTGCGGAATCAGTAGACTACAGAGAGCAGAAGGATGCGTCCCTCAATCTCAAGGACACGACCTTCGACGATCTATACAAGATCTCGCCAAATCACTTGATTCCTTCATTATTACGATTTGAAGAGAGAGAAGGCATCAATTAGTTACTATTTTTATTATTCTTAGGTTATTTTGGTATTTAATTATTTTCTTAGGCTTCTTAGGATATTTGAGAATATTAGGAAATCTTTTAAGGGAACAATATATTCTCTAGGATAGCCTAAGGAGGATATAGAGTTTTTCAAAGGAGTTTTAGAGTTTTTTTTAGACTTTTGCTCTGAAGAGAAGGGAGAGGTGCCGACTAGGGTTCAAGAGAAGATCCGGATGAGGCGACTACCAACCAGATCGGGAGATCGGGAGGGCGTTCCTTATCCATTTTTCTTGATATCTTTATGTCGATGCTATTTTCTTCTGAACTTTGGATGTTTTCTTATTTTAGTATGAACTAATTTTCTTATCTAGGGTGCTAAATTTGCGAGACTTGTCAAGGTGATTTTGAACGTAATTTATTTTAATTGAAAGTCCGGTGTTCTTTGATGTGCTTGCGTGTTTATTTTTCTGAAATACGATTGACGTCGGTTTCTGAAATAACTCGGATTACCTTAGCATCGGGAGGTGTAAGATTAATTCGTGAGGAAAATCAAAGAACATATTAATAGAAACCGGAGATAGGGATATCACAATTGATATTAATTGGATTGACTATTGGGAGTAGATTAATAATGACTGTAGATAGGGATATCACGGTTAATGTTAATTGAATCGAATGCTAGGAGCTAATTGAATATAGATCGTAGGGATACGTCTAATATATAGGAGAGCATGATTTAAGTCCTCGTACAATTTTATCTAAACGTTCGATTGATTCACGACAAGTTAAGTAAATTTAGTTGCCCTAGGCTTTCTTATTGATATTTTCTCGTGATCCTTGCTGATTTTATTTTAGTAATTTTCGTTTAATCCATCATTTATTCGATTAGTCTAGATAATATTTAGTGGTTTAATTGGTATTCAGGAACAATTAGTCCTCGTGGGAACGATATCTTACGTGCTATAATCGATTCGTGTGTATACTTGCGCACAACACATTTTTAGCAGGACAAGTTTTTGGCGCCGTTGCCGGGGACTAATTGTTATTTCTTGATATCAATAGCAGACTCACTAATATTAGACTAGATTTTTTTTATTTTTTATTCATTTCACTTTTCTTTCTTTGATTTTTTTTCGGGATTACTCTCGGTGGATGCGACGTAGCCGAAGTGCTAATTCTTTAGAGTATAACCCCGAGATCGAGCGGACGTGTCGTGCTCTAAGGAAAGAAGCAAAGCTTAGAAAACAACAAGAAAAGATGGCTCTTGAAAATAGAGACATGGAGAATCATAAGGCACTTGGAGACTATGCAATTCCATCAGTGGGTGATGTCCAGACAGGTATTCGAAGACCCGCATTAGCAGCAAATAATTTTGAGATCAAGTCGGCCATCATCGAACTGGTGCAGAATCAATGTCAATTTGGTGGAAATGTCAGCGATGAGCCGAATGCCCATATTGCAAGTTTTCTCGAGATCTACGATACGTTTAAGAGCAATGGTGTGTCCGATGACGCAATCCGACTGAGATTGTTCCCATTCAACTTACGAGACAAAGCGAAGGTGTGGTTATATTCTCTCACACCAGGTTCAATTACGACATGGGATGACTTAGCTCAAGAATTCCTCATCAAGTTCTTTCCACCCATGAAGACGGTGAAGTTGAGGCGAGATATTACTACTTTTATGCAACTCGATGGGGAGAGCTTGTACGAAGCATGGGAGCGATATAAGGAATCACTCCGGAAGTGTCCACATCACGGCCTTCCGAAGTGGCTGATCGTGCGGACATTTTATAACGGATTGCTACCTACAGTTCGGACATCGATTGACGCAGCAGCTAGTGGAGCATTAATGGCAAAACCAACCGATGAGGCGTACACTTTGCTGGAAAATATGGCGATCAACACCTACCAATGGGGCAATGAACGAGGACAGATGAGACAACAAGGCATGATGAATGTGGATTCGCTGACAAATATAAATGCCAAGATTGATGCTCTCACAAAGATGATGCAAGGGCAACTGAAGATGAATGTTATGAGTTGTGAGGTCTGCGGAGGAGAACACAACTCTGGTGAATGTGTGGAAACGGCAAATTATATGGGTAACTTCAACCGAGGAGCAGGTAATCCATTTTCTAATACTTACAATGCAGGTTGGAGAAACCATCCCAATTTTTCTTGGAGAGAGACACAACAACATGGACAGCCTGCTGGACCAAGCTCAAACATGCATATGAAGCAAAATTTTGAGCCTCCGGGGTTTCAACAACAGCCACAACAAGTTGCAAAGGAAAAGGTAAGCATTGATGGCATGTTACAATTGATTTCTTTACAAAACTCTTCTATAAAAAGTATTGAAGCATCGATGAAGACCATGGAGAACCAGATGGGTCAACTAGCATCTGCGATCGCCTCGAGGCCACCGGGAAACTTACCGAGTGACACCGAGATCAATCCAAGGTCAAAGGAACAATGTAAGGCAATGAACCTCAGAACCAGAAAAGTAATCAACGAATATATTGGTTCTTCAAGCCAGGAAAACAAGGTGTCGTTTGAGGAGGAACTCAGACAAGGGGACATCAAGCAATCTGTAGATGAAAGAAGTGCATATGAGCAAAATCTTCCCGAGGTTTCTCCTTCAGAAAATCAACCCAACAAGGTAATAGCTGATCTCAATGAAGGACAAGAAGAAAAGAGAAGTCCTGAACTCACTAAGGAGCTGAAAACATGGAACCGTGAATGGCGTAAGAAACCAGCCCAGCCGCAACAAGTGACTTACTCGCCACCACCGTTTCCACAACAATTGAAAAGAATGGAGGACGAGAAGCAATTCATGAGATTCCTGGAGCTTTTCAAACAGCTACACATCAACATCCCATTAACAGAAGCAATCGACAAGATGCCGACGTACGCAAAATTTCTCAAGGATATTTTATCAAAGAAGCGAAGTTGGGAGAAATTTGAAGTGATTCCGTTGTCAAAGGAGTGCAACATGGCATTGCATCAATCACTTCCGCCGAAGCTTGCCGATCCAGGAAGTTTTACTATCCCTTGTCGCATTGGTTCTAAAAGTTTTAGTAAAACTTTATGTGATCTTGGTTCTTCAATTAATTTAATGCCTTATTCAATTTTTCAGGAACTAGGACTTGAAGGAGCAAAGCCAACAACAGTCACACTACAACTGGCGGATCGATCGATTACACACCCATGGGGAGTAGTGAAGGATGTGTTAGTTAACATAGCTGATTTGATTTTGCCAGCAGATTTTTTAATTCTAGAGATGGAGGCTGATAAAGAGGTGCCAATTATACTTGGTCGACCGTTCCTTGCAACTGGTCGAACATCCATTGATGTAGCAGATGGAATTCTAAAAATGCGAGTTCATGATCAGGAAGTGACTTTCAATATTTTTAATACTCTGAAATACATTGATACTACTGAAGAATGTTTTACTTATGACCAAGAGCAGAGTTTCCTGATTCAAGAGAAAGAGCATGAGGATTTCTCGCCGATGATAGAAGATGATTCCATGGAAGTGAAGTACATTCAACAAATTGAACCTCTCGGAGTCGACCTCTCAAAATCTTCAATGAAGCCATCCATCATAGAGCCTCCAATGCTGGAACTCAAACCCCTGCCTTCACATTTGAAATATGCAATTTTGGGTGAGTGTAATACTTTACCAGTAATTGTTTCTAATCATTTAGATGACATGCAGTTGAATCAATTGTTGGACTTACTACGAGCACATAAAAAGACAATCGGTTGGAGTTTAGCGGACCTAAAGGGGATTAGTCCATCAATTTGTATGCATAAGATCCGACTGGTGGACGAAGAAAAGCGAGTGGTCGAAGCACAACGACAACTTAACCCAATCATGAAAGAGGTAGTAAAGAAAGAAGTTCTGAAATAGCTCGATACAGGTATAATCTATCCTATCTCTGATAGTAATTCAGTGAGTCCCGTTCAATGTGTTCCAAAGAAAGGAGGTATGACTGTAGTTTCTAATGATTTGAATGAAGTGATTCCTACTCGGACAATAATAGGTTGGCGCGTATGCATGGATTATCGCAAGCTGAATAATCTGACCAAGAAGGATCACTTTCCGTTACCCTTCATCGATCAAATGCTTGATAGATTATCTGGACATTCATTTTACTGTTTTCTTGATGGGTATGCAGGTTATAATCAAATTGCCATAACGCCGGAGGACCAAGAGAAAACTACTTTTACGTGTCCGTATGGAACATTTGCCTTCAGGAGAATGTCATTTGGACTTTGCAATAGCCCAAGCACCTTTCAAAGGTGTATGATGGCGATATTCTCCGATATGGTGGAGAAAGATATCGAGGTATTTATGGATGATTTTTCTGTTTTTGGTGACACTTTTGATCTATGTCTCTAGAATGTAGAGAAAGTGCTCACACGTTGCAAAGCGACCAACCTCATTCTGAACTGGGAAAAGTGCCACTTCATGATAAACGAAGGTATTGTGTTAGGCCACAAGGTATCTGAGAAAGGACTTGAAGTAGACATGTCGAAAATCGAAGCTATTGAGCAGATGCAACCTCCGACAAATGCCTTCAGGAGTTAAAAGGGCATCTAGTCACCGCACCTATAGTGATAGCTCCAAATTGGAGTCTACCGTTCGAGATTATGACAGATGCGAGTAATTTTGCTGTTGGAGTCGTTCTTGGCCAAAGAAAGGATAAGGTGTTTCACACCATATACTATGCCAGCAAGACGTTATCGGATGCCCAGCTCAATTATGCAACGACGGAGAAAGAGTTTCTTTCTGTTGTTTATGCTTTTGATAAATTTCGCTCGTATCTTCTCGGTGCACATGTTGTGGTTTAATCAGATCATTCGACAATCAAATACTTGTTGGCCAAGAAAGACGCAAAATCGAGATTGATAAGGTGGATTCTACTACTCCAAGAGTTCGACATTGAGATCCGCGATAGGAAGGGGGTTGAGAATCCAGTTGCAGATCATCTTTCAAGATTGGAATCTAGAAAGGCCGAAACCGAATTGAGCAAAAGAAAGGATGAAAAGCAGGTGGATGACAATTTTCCAGACGAACATTTATTTTCCATAATTGCAGCGATGACTTCAAGCACTCCATGGTATGCAGATTTCGTCAACTTTATTGTAAGTAATGAACTTCTTTCAAATTTAAATTTCCATCAGCGAAAAATTTTTTTCCATGATGTGCGATCTTATTTTTGGGATGAACCTTACTTGTTTAAGTTTGGAAAAGATAATTTGCTTCGACGATGTGTCCCAGAAGAGGAACAACTCTTGATACTTACAGGTTATCATACAAGCTTGTGTGGAGGTCATTTTGGAGGCATAAAAACAGCCTCAAAGGTACTTCAAAGCGGATTTTATTGGCCGACTCTTTTTAAAGATGCTTATGAGTTTGTCATGAAATGTGATGAATGTCAAAGGGTTGGAAATATTTCTTGGAAGCATGGGATGCCATTGACTAACATTCTTGAATTGTTCGATGTTTGGGGAATAGACTTTATGGGTCCGTTTCCCTCGTCGTTTGGGAATTCTTACATTCTGGTTACAGTGGATTATGTCTCAAAGTGGGTGGAAGCATGTGCATGCCCCAAGAATGACGCACAGGTGGTGACACGATTCTTGAAGAGGAACATATTCACTCGTTTTGGTACTCCAAGTTCTATCATAAGTGATGGAGGTACGCATCATTTTTGTAACAAATTATTTGAGAAGTTGCTTTTGAAATATGGAGTGAAGCATAATGTCACAACGGCATACCACCCGCAAGCCAACGGATAAGTAGAAGTGACAAATCGGGAGATCAAGCGGATCTTGGAGAAAACCGTTAATCCATCTTGCAAGGACTGGGCAATGAAGTTAGGCGATGCACTTTAGGCTTACCGAACAACATTCAAAACACCCATTGGGATGTCACCGTACCAGCTAGTTTTCGGAAAGAGTTGTCACTTACTGCTGGAACTCAAACACAAGGCATATTGGGCGGTAAGAAAGTTGAATTTAGATTCATAATTGGTTTTTCAGAAACGTCTTTTGCAGGTACATGAGCTAGAAGAGTTCCGCCTACAAGCATACGAGAGTTCACGGATATACAAAGAGAAAACGAAATTGTGGCATGACAAGAAGATCTTGAACAAAGAATTCCAAAAAGGGCATCGAGTTCTTCTTTATAACTCTCGTCTTAAACTTTTTCCTGGAAAATTTAAGTCATGGTGGTCTGGACCATTTGTAGTTAATCGTGTGTTACCTTTTGGAGCTGTGGAATTACAGGGAAACGAAGGACTTTTCATGGTGAACGGACAATGTCTAAAGCCATATTTTGGAGGAATAATTGAGTGGCAACCCAGCGTGGCCACACTTGCCGAGCCAATTTATACATGAAAAGGGAGACAAGAGTCAAGCCGACAAGCTACCCCAGGGGAGTATTACGTTCCATTTATTTTTTTATGCTTTATATAACATCGGGACGATGCATAATCTAGGTTTGGGGGTGTCGACTCTTTTCTTATCTGCTTTGCGTTGATTTTGTGGTTATTGTGATCGTTTATGTTGAGTCAAGTTTGTCAATCTCCTCAGTGAACTTGATGAAATCTTTGATGAGCTGACCCTGATTCAAGGATGACAATTAATGCATTTGCTCACAACCTATGGGATAGTTAAAAACGAATCTTAATTGTTGAATGGACTTAAAGTGCTTTTAAAATGGAATAATTTCTCCGTATAAAGTGTTAGTGAATGAAAACAATTTTAGAAATCTAATAACGCATGGTAGTTGGCGTTGAGTGGTGCTAGTCACACTTTAACTGAAAGCGAGTCTTGGTTAAAAAAAAAAGAAAAAAAAGAAAAAAAAAAGAAAAAAAATAAATAAATAACGGTTACCAAGGGTCTGAGTACCAATGTTTAGGTGCGTAAAAAAAAAAGAAAAAAAAATTGTTTGATTTGCGCCTAATTATGTACTTGTGGTGTGAGTCATTTTTGGTGTACTCGAGAACGGGATCCGAAGGGTGCTTCATCACCTAGTGCCTTGGTCCAACTGGACTGAGAGTCATTGATTGAATGCTCGTTACATGGGTGCACTAGATTGAGATGACATATTTAGAGTCGTGTAACCAAAATAAAATTTTGGCAAAGAAAGTGATGAAAAAAAAACAACCTTTGGATGAGTGGACGGTTGGTGTTTGACTTGTTTTCCGCAAAGTGCTAATCTAGTGTGTTTTATTGGAAGTCTTTAATTGTTGATTTCACTTCATGACATACCGAGTTGAAAATTTTTGGGAAATTGAATAAAGTTTTTTTGATAAATGACTTGACTATGGGAAGTGAGTAGATGCATTGTTGAGAATATAATGGGAGTGCTTCGAAGAGATTGATTTGGGTGTTCCTGAGGAACGTCGTTAGCTTTATTTTTGTGTTTTGTTTCTATGCATTTGCTCGAGGACTAGCAAATATTAGGTTTGGGAGTGTTGATAACTCTATGAAAGTAGAGTTATTTGGTACTCTTAACGGGGCTTTACATGGCAAGTTAGTCGAGTTTATGTTAAAGTTTTACAAGTTTTTATCGTGTTTTTACTTCAGTTTAGTTTTAAGTTACTTTTGTTATTTTATTAAATCTTGAGCTTATTTTGAGAGTAACTGGAACCTAGTTGATGCATCTTAAATTTGTTTTGATTTGATGTAGGTAAATGAAGAGAATCATAAGTTGGGCAAGTGAAAATTGGACGAAAATTGATAAAGTGCTGAAAAGTTACAGAGAGCAGAAGGACGCGACCGTGCGGAATCAATAGACTAAAGAGAGCAGAAGGACGTGTCCCTCAATCTCAAGGACGCGACCTTCGACGATCTGTACAAGATATCGCCAAATCACTTGATTCCTTCATTATTACGATTTGAAGAGAGAGAAGGCATCAATTAGTTACTATTTTTATTATTCTTAGGTTATTTTGGTATTTAATTATTTTCTTAGGCTTTTTAGGATCTTTGAGAATATTAGGAAATCTTTTAAGGGAACAATATATTCTCTAGGATAGCCTAAGGAGGATATAGAGTTTTTCAAAGGAGTTTTAGAGTTTTTTTTAGACTTTTGCTCTGAGGAGAAGGGAGAGGTGCCGACTAGGGTTCAAGAGAAGATCCGGACGAGGCGACTACCAACCAGATCGGGAGATCAGGAGGGCGTTCCTTATCCATTTTTCATGATATCTTTATGTCGATGCTATTTTCTTCTGAACTTTGGATGTTTTCTTATTTTAGTATGAACTAATTTTCTTATCTAGGGTGCTAAATTTGCGAGACTTGTCAAGTTGATTTTGAACGTGATTTATTTTAATTGAAAGTCCGGTGTTCTTTGAGGTGATTGCGTGTTTATTTTTCTGAAATACGATTGGCGTCGGTTTCTGAAATAATTCGGATTACCTTAGCATCGGGAGGTGTAAGATTAATTCGTGAGGAAAATCAAAGAACAAATTAATAGAAACTGGAGATAGGGATATCACAGTTGATATTAATTGGATTGACTATTGGGAGGGAGTACATTAATAATGACCGCAGATAGGGATATCACGGTTAATGTTAATTTTATCGAATGCCAGGAGCTAATTGAATATAGATCGTAGGGATACGTCTAATATATAGGAGAGCATGATTTAAATCCTCGGACAATTTTATCTAAACGTTCGATTGATTCACGACAAGTTAAGTAAATTTAGTTGCCCTAGGCTTTCTTATTGATATTTTCTCGTGATCCTTGCTAATTTTATTTTAGTAATTTTTCGTTTAATCCATCATTTATTCGATTAGTCTAGATAATATTTAGTGGTTTAATTGGTATTCAGGAACAATTAGTCCTCGTGGGAACGATGTCTTACGTGCTATAATCGATTCGTGTGTATACTTGCGCACAACACATTTTTAGCAGGACATTTATGCTACTTTGGTTATCTATCTTCTCTAGGTGGTTTGACAGGGCAGCAACGATAACGGAGAAGGACAGAGTCACGACCACGTCAACGCCAAACTTGTGGAGGTTGAACACAGTGCACCGTGTCGAGAAGCTAAAGTCTGTCATCCGGATGCTTCCCATATGGGCGGCAGGAATCCTCCTCGTGACAGCAAATTCCCACCAGCACAGCTTCCTAATCATCCAGGCCAGGAGCATGGACCGCCACCTCTCCCCATCCTTCCAGATCCCCCCTGCGACCCTCTCCATCTTCTTGATCATCACCGTCCTCTCTGGCATCATCATCTATGAGTGCGTGTTTGTTCCCTTCGTACGCCGCTTCACCAAGAACCCGGCTGGGATCACCTGCCTGCAGCAGCGGATGGGGATCGGGTTCACCATCAACATCATGTCCACTCTCGTCGGATCCTTTGTCGAGATCAAGCCCAAACAGGTTGTAGCTGCCTATGGGCTTCTTGACAAGCCGAAGGCCGTGATCCCCGAAAGAATACAAGAAGGCAATGTTGACAAATTTGTAGTTGCCGGCGGCACAAGTCTCCGCCAAGGTGCCTTCATTACCATTTTGACCCCAGTAGAAGGCGATTCTCCTGCCATTCGCTCTGGCCATGAGAACGAGAAGCATGCAAAAGATGAATGTCCATGACAGTGTAGTTCTGGGAAACATGTTGAGGTTTTCTTTGTCTCCTTGGTATTGGAGTCGCCATCCGAGATGTACGCGCGCCCTCCGGCCTAGCACACGCGCTGCGGCTCCGGCGACACGAGGATCCGGGCCCGCTCCCCGAGGCCCAATCCGGTCGGCGTCGCGACTCGAGCGTCGGACGCTGCGGAAGGGCATCGGGTTGAATCCTCCCTTGGTTCCCGAGCGGATCTGCGGGGCGTTTCGCCGACCGTCTCCAGTCCTTGAAGGCGACGGGCGAAAGGCTGCGTTAAGACCTCGCTTGGGAAATTCCGGGAGGATCCAGGAAGCGGCTCGTGTCGCCGTTACCCATCCAATGATGGCTCCGTTTTGTAAAAGTGTTGTTGTTGCTTAACCTAGGTAAGCTATTACGGAGTCGCCACCGACTTTTTATTTTAAGAACTGTTAAGTCGGAAAAACAGCTGGTTCGGGGATTTCTACTTACTAGTCTTTACACTCTAATCATGCGAAGAGGTGGCGTTTGCTCCAAAAGAGTTTGGCTTTTGATTAACGGGCGTTGGACCCGATCCGGGCATGACTCCGGACTCATGTCACTGTTTTACGGGCGTTAGACCCGATTCGAGCCTTTTGGGCTCGAACTCATGTGTATTTAGCAAATAGCATGCGACGATAAACCTACGGGCCTAAAGCATGCGAACAACCACAACCAATTATCGAGATCAAAGAGAGCGGGAAAGGGCGGTGATCGTGAGCCTATGCACTTGGGCTCACGACCCGTTACATGTGGAAATAAAGAAAAGACGGGAAGCCCGCACTTCCCTCATGTACCTGAGATAACGGTTGATGCCGCTTCTCTCTGAACCAACGGTTTTTTAGGCCGCGGTAGATCCAACCCGCGCGGTTTGTTACACGCGCCTTCAAGCTTTCTATCTTTGAAATATCGCTTTGTCGAAATTCCATGAAGCTCGGTTGATTTTTTTCATGCAAAATTAAAACACCACATAGAAGACGATATATTCAGAAAATTCCAAAATACATGGGATGATTTTGAAATTAACTGGTGAGTAAGAATGATTACTCACCGGGTGTTGTGTGGCCCGTTGATGTTGATCCTTCATGATGTTGAAAATGGATGTCTGGGGGGTTGTATAGCCCGTTGATGTGGATCTTCCGTGATGTCGGAAGATGGATGTCTGGGGCGTTGTGTGGCCCGTTGATATTGATCTTCGGTGATGTCAAAAATGGATGTCCCTTGGTAATGAATTCCTCGTTGTTTTACATGTAAAACAAGGAAACGGAAGAGATGTGCAAAGCCTTAGTAGTGGTTAAATTGACGTAAACTTAACCGAACCGAAATAGTAAGGCATGACTTACCGTTTGAAATGATTGAGTTAAATGAGGCATTATGTACCCCGTTAATGTCGATCTTCCAAAATTGTCGTTTTGGTTGAAGTTGCTCCATGGGAAGTAGGTTGTCGAAAATATTCGCAAAGTCCCGTTGTATTTTTCATGCAAAACAGAAGGGAAACGGATATTAATATTGCACATTGAGATGAAATGTTATGTAGAATAATAAGGATATAAATAAGTCCAAGCAAAATATGATCACGTTGACAAAAATATTTTAGAACTGTAATGGTGACAAAAATCAAAAGAAATTGTGTCAGATTAAAACCAACCGATAATTGCTAAAACCAAAGGAAATCTATCTCAAGAGTACTTAGAACGAATCAATTTAAAAAAAAAGATTTATAAGGCATGACTACATAAAAAAAAATCGATTGAGAGGACTTATGACCTTTTGGAGACTTTGGTCGAAACCCACTTGGAGATACCCAAATGCTGGGAATCTGTCGCCTGGTGTTGTCGATCGAGGGATGGAGATGAGCTCACCTCGAGACCTCCGACTTACTGAGAGCTCAAGACCCCGAAGCATGTGCCGCCGACGAGCTGGGATCTGAGGACAGCGCCAAGGAGGGAAAGGGGGTCACTGTCGCCGGCCCCGGAGACGCCCCGAGGAGGATTCACCGCTGCCAAGGCCGGATCTGGAGTGCGGTGTGGCTGGTCAACCGGTCGACGAGTGGACGCGGCGTCCTTGAAGTCTCGACTCGGGATGGCACCGGTGGAAGGTTGGGAAGCTGGCCGTCTCCGGACTTGGGTATGCCAGGAGGAGATGGAGGTCCGAGGATGCCGGAGGGAGGTCGGCTGAGGGGAGCGGCCGCTTGGGAGGACGCCGGATGGGGGGAGCCGTCATGGGCGGATCTGCAGGCATGGGCCGCTGAGGGACGGTGGAGCTGCCACCACTGGTCGTGGGTCTGACCTGGAGATGAGGAGAGTGGGTCCCCGTTGGAGCTGAGACGTGGAAGGGCTGTTGGTTCCGTTCGTTACCGGTAGCGGGACTGATTCTAAAGACGACGGCGGGGATGGGTTGCCGCCGAGCTGCCGGAGTCGTCGCTGCAGCGTTGGAATGAGCTGCTGCAGTTGCTGGAATCATCGCTGCAGCGCTGGAAGGTACTACGCTGCTACTGGGAGCTGCTGCGGCTGCTGCTGCTGGTCGGTGCTAGTGCTGCAGGAAGCTGCTGTTGCTGCTGCTGGAGCTGTGGTCGCTGCTGCTGACCGCTGCAGGAGCTGCTGGAAGCGGCTGTAGTCGCTGGATCGCTGCTGTAGTTGGCTGAATTACTGCTGCAGTCGCTGAAATTGCTGCAGGAACTGGAATCGCTACTGCTGAAGCTGGAATCGCCGCTGCAGAAGCTGGCCTCTGCTGCAGAAGCTGGAATCACCGCTGCAGAAGCTGGAATCTGCTGCAGAAGCTGGAATCTGCAGCTGCAGAAGCTGGAATCCGCTGCAGAAGCGCTGGAACGAGCTGGGTGAAGCTGCGAGAAAGGACTGTCGTTGGTGTTCGTAGAGAGACTCCCGCATTGAATGCGGGAAGTTCGCGGCTAGTCGATGTTGTTGTTCTGCTATTGCTTGAGGAATGGCTGTGGCTATCGTCTATCCACCTGCGCATTGAAAGGAAAAAATCAAAGCAGAAGGAAAGCTTCCCGCGACGCCGACGCGCGCGCACGGGAAGCTTGGACATGGTTGTCTGCCGGAGGTAGGGGAGTGGGGCCGGTTGGGCTGTCTAAAGGGACTTGTTGTCGTCACCGCAATGGAGTCGGGATCATCATGAGAGGTGGGTATCGTCGACGCAGTTACGTTCAGGAGAGTCGTTGTCGTTGAGTGCCCCGCTTGGGTTGATCATCAACGGGGGTTTCCGTAGAGCTAATTTCTATTTACCTTGTTTAGGAGCGATCCGGGAACGGGGACGGTGGCGGAGGTCTGTCAGTCTACTCGGGAAGGGAGCAAAATGAAGCTTGATCGCCTCGTTTCTCTGTGAGAAAGTCTGTATTGGAAAGAAAACAAAAGATCCAACTATATGCTCTCCGCCCTTTCTTCTTTCTAGCCTCTGCTTCTTGTAGAAGATCCTGGCCATTATCCGAATCGATTGTGGCACACATCTTAAGAACGGTGGCAGCCTGTCACGGAGCTAGGGGGTGCGAGGGAGAAGAAACAACCTTTGCGTGTAGCCGGATTATTTCGCTGTTCTCCAATTCTCCTTTCTTTTTCTATCTGACATTTCCTCACTTTTATCACGTGCAGATGGGAAGATGTTGACGCCGTGTCTTCGTCGTTGGGGTCGCAGGTGGTGTTTTGGTGGTCTTGAGTTGCGGTCCCTAGGGAGGGAGCTGATGGTCTTAGGCTCACCTCTGGCTGCTGGTAGCCTCACCTCCCCCTCTGTTTGCTGTCAGTTCTGGTTGTTGGTGATGTTACTGGAGGGGTTGTGCTGCCGTGCTGCTGTTGTTGTGGACTGCAGTCGGGGGACCACCACTGTCCCTGAATATATGGGGTCGGGCTTACCCAATTCGGTGGGCTTGGCGTAGGGCCTGGCAGACAAACTGTTGGGCGGACTAAGATGGCTGAGTTGTCTTCGTCCAATCCTCAGGGCCTTGGTGAATGGGCTTTGGCCAGATCGGCTGGGTCTTGAAAAAAATTAGTCTTTAGGTAGATGGGTCGAGGGTAGTCTGTTTTTTTTTGTCACTTCCCTCTTTTGTAAAAAATCAAGTTGAGTCTATAAAAAATTTTGCTTTTCAAGTTAGTCCAGCCCGCATAATTTGGATTGGTCCTCAAACTTTCGAAGTGATTTTCGATCGGGTCTTGAGACAAAGCCGGCCGGCTTTAATAGGATGGCAAACAATTTAAGGTATCTACAACGATCAAGTGGGAATGTTCTGAGTTGGGGATGAAGAGACATGACCTAGCTTTTTATACAAAAAATGGATGATAAAGAAACAGAGTATGGTTGAATTTACGGTCACTTTTTTTGTGCTACATTTTGTGGCCTTCTCAAATGGGAATATATAATTAGAAACCTTAATTACCCTAGTATTGGCTTTCCATCATCAATCAATCATCCACGTCTCTCACAACAAGAGGAAGATTCTATCGACCAAGATTTCATTTGTGAAAAAGTGGCCTGGCAGATTGGAAAGGATGATGAGAAGGAACAAAAAGGGTTGCCTTTTACATATGCTCAGAAATTTTGGACAGGAAAACACTCCTAGGACAAGGGAATCGAAATCAAAGGCCATTTGAAACCACTAGAGGTTTATCTTATCTCAGTGCTCCAGGTGTTGTTACAGTAAAGTCATACAGGAAGGAACTTCATCTACCCTTTTCACAGCAAGTCACGAATAAACAAATCACAACCTCTTATCCAGAAACAGGAGTCAAAGGAAGCGCAAGAGATACAATATATCCTATCTACATCCACAAGAATAACAATCATGGAGATAACATGCATGTACTTTCTGTAGTGCCCGCATAGTATCGACTCGCTCAGTCCCCTGCAACAAATGTTGGTAGCACATACATGATCCACTTCTGATCACAGGGATTGACTACAGCCGCCCAAGAAGATTAGGGATCTACTGAAAATTGAGGGTTCATTGTTTTAGATCCGAACTGTTAGTACCATATTGAACTGAAAGCAGCACTTCCATTAGTGCACCTAACTGAAAACTCTCCAGCTGCGACGTCAATGCTGCTGCATCCTCACCAAGCATCCTCATAAGGGGAAGTAGTCCCCGTCTCAGGCTTTTGCTGCTGATGACTTGATTCCCGGTTCTTTCTCCTTCGATCTATGTTGACCGAGCCTAAGACAACATATCTCAGGTCAGAAATTCACAGCATTTTATCGACAGGAGAATGGTTTCGAGCAGCATAACTCCAGGTTACCAGAAAAGCTTTTGACCCGCATTTTGACCTCCAGCAGCATAACTTTCTTGTTCTCTATCATCTCGACCGGAAGAGGTGTTTCGATAGCTGTAGACAGAAAACGTGAATGGTTGGAAAGAAAAACCTACAATAATGAAACTGGCGAAGACAAGCGATGCAAACAAACCATTCATCATCACATCACAGGTGACAACGATTCAGACCCTACAAAATCAAGAGTTCATCACTTTCCTCCTGATATTCAACTAAAACTCAACTTCATCAGACTTACAATGCATCATCCCTCGGACTAAACTTTAGAGGAACCAAATTTCCAGAGAAACAACCCCAAAATCAAATCCAAACCAATCCAACCTCGATCCCAGCGAAAGATTGCACCTTTTGAATCAAACAACAAGGCCCACCAACACAGCGACCCAAACCCTAATCACACAACGTTAACAGCACAGACCCAGTTCAAGTAAAACCCAAGCATGAGCCAAATCAGGACGACTACCAACAAACAACAACTCAGGAGGACTATCAACGACAACCAAGACCCAGACCCAAACAAATGAGGATGCCCCCCAGTGACCCAAACCCTAACCACACGCAAAAAGACAAACTGGAAAATGGAAGCGGGGGAACTTGCAGAAGAGCCGCAGTCGATCACGACACCACACCACACCACACACGGCGGCCGGAAAGGAAAGCGGATCACGAAGGGGACGACCGTCGGGAGTTACCAACGCTACGAACGGAATGACGACTTCGGTCCTCCGAAATTAGTAATAAGTTTAGTAACCAGGGTAGACCAGTAATTTCACTACATAAATAGGTTCGGAGTTAGGTTCGGAAAAACTGTTCTAAGTAGTAAATTTGTTAGTAAACGCCTTCATTTTTTAGTAACAGTTTAATACTTTTTTTAGTAAAAACAACTCAAAATTAGTAAAATTTACTAACTGGAAGAGTTTTTTACTAAAAAATACACCAGAATTAGTAAACATTTACTAATTATCGGCTTAATTTGTACAGTAAAAAGTAGTAAAATTTACTACGTTTTTTACTAATTTTGCGCGGACTTTACTAAAACATTTCCAATAGTAACGTCAACGCATTTTTAGTAAAAAAAGTAGTAAATTTTACTCTTTTTTTTACTAAAACTGGTTTGACTTTACTAAAATACGAACAATTTTAGTAAAGTGAACGCAAAATTTGTAAAAAAAGCAGTAAATTTTACTATTTTTTTTACTAATTCTGCGTTGACGTTACTAACTGAAATGTTTTGGTAAAGTCAGTGCAAAATTAGTAAACTTGAACTGCTGTAAACAGTAAAAAGGTAGTAAAAATTCCATACTTTTTTACTAAAATTGCGTTAACTTTACTAAAAGAAGACCGGATTTTAGTAAATTTTACTACATTTTTTTACTAATTTTGAGTTGACTTCGTTAGTAACGGTCAACTTTTTGTAAAATTTACTAAAAAAATTTAGTATTAATTCGTAAACTACGTAACCGTTACGTGCACGTACCGTTAGCCGCTTCCTGTTACGACATGCCACGTGCAAGCAGCCGTGTCGAATTCTTGCACACGAAGTAACCCAAGGCATGGTTGAGAACGACATCAACATCTTCATGGGATGGGGCGACAGAGAAATTAAAGACGAATTAAAGACAAACAAACAACCGGTGAAGCAGTTTGCGAGATAAAGGACTGACCGAATATTAGGGTCAAGCTTTTATTGTTATATTAATTTTCTAGCAGGACAAGTGGATAACGCTTTCCATGATAAACAACGAAAAACCCTCGTGTAAATTTATCTTGTTATTAATTTGTGACAATATAACTCATGGAAGAGTAATATTATTTGAAACCAAATTGCTCGTAAAATTTATCAATGGCCTTATTAGAGAAATTCCAGACATTATCTGTGATCGTAATGAAAAATAATATTATTCTTGATGAAGGTGATCATCGTTTCCTTCTTCACTTCTCGAAAGGATGCGGCTTCGGCCCATTTGGAGAAATAGTCGATTCCCGCCAGAATATATGAGTGACCCACTAATGATTTGGGTGTAATGGGCCCTACGACATCTAGCCCCCAGGCTTCAAATGGCCAAGATGCTATAGTTGGATGAAGTGGCTCGGGCTATTGATGGATGAAGTTAGCGTGAAATTGACATGCTTGACACTTCTTTGCATATTCCATACAATCCTTTACCATTGTCGGCCAATAATAACCCATTCTCTTCAATTGGAAGTGAAGTTTAGGACCAGATTGATGATCCCCACAAACTCCAGAATGCGCATCCTCTAGTGCTTTGCTGGCTTCTTCCACTCCAAGGCATCGCAAGAATACTCCTTCAAAGGATCGCCGATAGAGAGTATTTTTAAATATATGAATCGAGGCGCTCTTTCCCTTACATCTACTTTTTGTCGTGGGTCGTTAGGCAGCTTTCCGTGCTCGAGAAAGTCGATGAGTGGTTGCCTCCAATCTTGGTCCTCTATGTTATAAACGAATATGATATTTATTTTGTTTGTTTCCTCCTTGTCAGGGATTGGTGGAACCACCCATGCTTGACATAATCTGATACTGACCTCCCTATCTACCGAAGTAAGAGCAGAAGTAAGACTCGCCAAGGCTGCTTGTGCATTTTCCTTTCTCGGTATATAACTTATTGTAATATCCGGAACCACCCGCGAGCTTAACCGCATATCGCGATAAGGCAAAAGCTATGGCTTGCGAACCTCGTATGTGGACAGAAGTTGATTAATCACAAGGTTGGAGTCTCCATATATCCTTAAACTATGTACTTTGTTATCTATGGCCATTTCTAACCCGAGTATGGGAGCCTGATACTCAGCCATATTATTTGAGCATAACTGAGTGAGGGGATGACATTTCCATCGGATGTGACGAAGACAACTCCAGCTCCCACGCCTCTTTGTGTAGCTGACCCATCAAATAACATTTTCCATAGAGAGGGAACATCAACCAACATTACTTCCTCATCGGGTAATTCTTCCGATACTTTCCAATTATCTGGTATAGGATGATCTGCCAAGAAGTCAGCCAAAGCTTGTCCCTTCACAGCCTTTTGAGGAACATACGAGATCTCAAACTCTTGGAGCATAAGTGCCCATTTAGTGCGACGACCAAACAAAACTGGCCTCGACATTATATATTTGAGAGAATCTGCCCGTGATATGAGACGAACAGAGTGTGCCTGCAGATAATGTCGTATCTTTTGAATGGCAAACATTAAAGCGAGACATTTCTTCTTAATTGGAGAGTAATTCAATTCTGCTCCGGTTAAAGTCCTGCTTAAATAGTACATGGCATTTTCTTTTCCATTATCGTTCTCCTGAGCTAACATAACTCCTAGGGAAGCTTCTTATGCTGCGATATAAAGTATGAGGGTTCTTCCTTGGATTGGAGCATTTAGGACCGGTGGCTTCGACAAATAGGCTTTTATATTGTTGAATGCATTTTCACACTCTTCATCCCACTCAAAAGAAGTACCTTTCTTCATCAATCTATGAAAGGGATGGCATCGTCTGACCGAGTTTGATATAAACCTTCGAATGTATGCAAGCTTCCCTTGAAGGCTCTTCAACTCATGTATATTCCTTGGCCCTGGCATCTTCATAATCGCATCTAACTTTGATTGATCGACTTCAATACCTCGATGTCGAACGATAAATCTAAGGAACTTTCCCGAAGTGACCCTGAATGCACACTTTAATGGGTTCATCTTCAGTTGATATTTGCGTAGTCTGTCAAATATCTTTCTAAGGTCATCAATATGATCGTGCCTTTGTCTGGATTTGACAACCAGATCATCCACATAACACTCTACATTCCTGTGGAGAATATCATCAAAGATCCGTTGCATAGCTCGTTGATAAGTTGCTCCCGCATTCTTCAACCCAAAAGGCATCACCTTATAACAATATATTCATTTTGGAGTATGAAAAGCTGTTATTTCCTCATCCTTCGAATCCTTTCTGATTTGATTGTATCCCGATGATCCATCTGATTTGAGGGCTTCATAGCCCGTGGTCGCATCTACCATTATCTCAGTAATCGGAGGAGGAAAATCGTCCTTGGGACATGCATTATTGAGATCACGAAAATCAACGCAAACTCGGAGTTAACCGTTCTTTTTCCTAACAGATACAATATTTGCAATCCATGTTGGATATTTCACCTCCCG
Organism: Melastoma dodecandrum; assembly: GCA_029817715.1. Classification (NCBI taxonomy): domain Eukaryota; kingdom Viridiplantae; phylum Streptophyta; class Magnoliopsida; order Myrtales; family Melastomataceae; genus Melastoma; species Melastoma dodecandrum. Next base: position 110,414 of record JARUPY010000168.1, read on the forward strand.
AATAAATCCGACTTCGATAAGCTTGTTGACTTCGGCCTCTATCAATGGGATCAACTCTGGGCGAAAACGTCGTTGAGCTTGCTTTATGGGTCGAGCTCCATGCTTAACAGTTAACTTATGGACTGCTATCTTTGGATCAAGGCCGGGCATTTCTTTATAGCTCCATGCGAAGACATCTTTGTATTCCTTCAACAGTTGGCTGTATAACTCCTCTTCTTCAGGGATTAAACTTGCGCTAAGGAATGTTGAACAATGATCTCCTTCCTCCCCAAGATCGACTTCCTTCAATTCGTCGACAATAGACTTTTTTGGTCCTCGAATACTTCTGGAGCCTCTTCTGCATCATCCTCTTTAGGGGAAGTGTTTTCATAAGCCTCAGTAATTGTGATGTGGTGGGAAGCGACAACATCATTTACGCTATTACTATGCGACGTTTCCCCATTGCTATTGGTAGATACCCATGTCTTCGTGCTTATTTTCAGTACATCGCCGGTAGTTACTTCAACAGCCGTTTGACGTTTCATTCGAGAGGGAACTTTTCTTCGTCAGATCCTCTGTATCTTCTATGATAATTGAGATATCTTCTTTTTTATCAACTCTTTTCCACACCATTCGACTTCTTGGAGCTTGACTCAATCTTAACTTGCCGATCTTCGAACTTTAATTTCTTCTTTCTGAGTGCCAAGGCTATCAAATACTGATCTTCGCTCAGACGGGGTTCCAAGTCGATCAAATACCGAAGTTCTCGTCGATTCGGTTGTAGTTTTATCATCAACTTCGATGTGTTGAATTGAAGCCTTCATTGCTTGATTGACGGGCTTAGGAGTGTCATACCCATGACCGAATTTTGACTTTTGACTATCACCGCCTGGACTAGCCTATTTTAAGACAGCCCCAAGCCCTTTCAAGTCCTCTGTGTAGCCGGCCGTAGTGATTAGCCTAAATGCATTTAGATAATTGCCCCCTGTTTAGGTCAAAAAAAAACCTTTTAAAGGCATACTTGTTCGAGCTACTGTCGTCATTTTTGTCCCTGGCCAGTTGAGTTCCTTCGGCTCCACTATTTTTTCAGCATGGCTACTCACGAAAGGTGGTTCCCAGGCTTTTCGGAAGGCTCTTGGGATGTAGCGCAGGATCGACACATTCTGTTTAGACTTATCATCCGTCCTTTCATTTTTAACTGTCGGATTAAATGAATGTACATCTTGTTGAATAGGTGAAACTTCTATGTCTGACTTCTTCGTGATATCCCTCACAACCGGTGCAACCTTCAAGACTTTTTCTTCAGCATCGGTACACTTATTAAAGTAAAACTTGACATCGGCTAAGTATGACTTCGCTTCCGTAAAGGGTTTTGCATCCACCCATACTGTGTGGGTTACCCCATCCTTCACAAATTTAAAAACATTGATGGAGTGTAGATGCAACAACTCCATATTCATGCAGCCATGGTCGTCCCAACAACATATTATAGGTGGTGTTGGAATTGATGACGTAGAACGTCGCTCCAGCTTCCATATCTCCTATAGTGAAGGTGAGACAGATCTTCCTAACAGCTCGTTCTCCCCCTAGTTGAATCCTTGGATTATTAGCCGGCTACTTGATAAATCGTCAACCCCCTACCACAATCTCTTTCAGGGATTTTAGTGACAAGATATTGACTGCCGAACCTGGGTCGACCAATATGCGATTGAGCTTTGTACCATAAGCATATCCTGATACAAATAGCGGTCGATTGTGAGATTTGTGACCTATAAGAAGATCTTCATCGGAAAATGTGATTGTTGCGCCATCTTCTCGTGACTTCACAACATTCATCACTACGGGTTCTTCTGGAGTGTCCACCTTTACAGCTACCACTTCTTTGTCTGCATCAATGTGGTGACAACTTCGAGACAGATCTGCAAGTTTTCGAAAACATTCAGGAAAGAAGTCCCATAAAATAGCCGAGGTTGGCTTCTTCAAGGTCTGGCTATCTAGCAAACTCTTTTCTTTAGTTGTCTTCCTGAAATCCTCTTTTATTGGTGACCTCATCGCAATCTTTGCTCGCATAGGAAGCATTTTCTTAATGGGATTATAAGATTTCGTCCGGTTCCTTTTGTGAGTCACCAAAGTCCAGCCTTCTTCGGTAGATGATCCTTCGGAGCTAACCACACAACTTGACACCTTGGTCATAAATTGTTGCATTATCCCCGGACCTGGTAGGCAAATTATCTTAGCAGGATCGACAGTCCCTAATATGATGTTCGGAGTATCATTGTTTGCGACACTGATCATATTTGAAGGTGCAATATGGGCTCCTAAATCGATTTTGTTGTCACGTACAAGCTCCATGACCTTCTCCTTAAAGATGAAATACTTCTCAATTGGATGGCCTAAGACACGATGGTACTTGCAGAAGTTGGGATTGTCAGCTAGATTCGCTTGTTGTGGTCGCTTTGATTGCGGAAGCTCGATCATTTTACAAAACAATAGATAGTCAAATAATTCTGCAACATCTTCATTAGGAAAAGGATATTTCTTATTTTGCCTTTCTTCAGGACTTTGGGCGTTGCCTCTCCATCCAGGGTGCTTCTGCAGGTGATTGTCCATTTGCTGGGACTTTTCCTTTTGCAATTGGCACTTTGACAGGAGCTACATCTGTAATCATTACTTGTTTCTTGGTATCTTTGAAAACGGGCTTGCCCCCAGTTCTGTTTCCTGATCTTCCTGTCCCTCTAGGTGGCTTAAGTATTGGGATGTTACTTATGTTGGTCCCAACAAAGCTTAACTCCATATCATGAGCCTTCGTCGCCTACTCCTCGAATGATCGTGGTTTGAGCCCTTGTAGAATATATTGAATTCTCCAGAGCATGCCTTGAATGCACATGTCGATAGACGTTTCCTCTGATAAACGATCCCTACAGTTCAAGCTTAGATTCCTCCATCGTTGGATATAATCAATGACGGGTTCTTCCTCCCATTGGCGAGTATTAGTTAGCTCGACCATGCTCACCACGCGCCGCATGCTGTAAAAGCGATTTAGAAACTCCCTTTCCAATTGTTCCCAACTATCAATGGTGTCTGGCTTGAGGTCAATGTACTAGTCAAAAGCGTTTCCCTTCAGAGAGCGAACAAACTGCTTAACCATCCAATCCCCATGCATGCCTGTATTATTGCAAGTTTCAACGAAATGAGCCACATGTTGACGTGGATTCCCCTTTCCATCGAACTGTTGGAAGTATGGAGGCTGATATCCCACGGGCATCTTGAGGCCTTCGATTCTTCGACTGTAAGGCTTATAGTATGCCGAAAATGATGATGATTTGCCCTCAAGCTCGCTCTTCACCGTTTCTTTTATTAATTCCATCATTGCTTTCACTGGAATAGGATCTTCAAAAACGGACGTGTGCTTTGCCGAATCATCAACATTTATGACCCCCTTTCCTTTGTCAACTTGGGTGCGCGAACTTTCCTCAATAGATGTTTTGTCGGTATCTTTACTGTCCAGCCTTTTGACAATATAGTTCATTTACTGCTCTCTTTCCTTCATAAAAAGCATCACAGCATCCACTGCTTTTGTGAGAGCTGCGACCTGATCTTCAAGTAAAGGAATATCTGTCATCATCACATGCATGACTTCAAAGCCTTTAGTTGAATATGCTTTTGGGGAAGAATCTGACGAAGAGTCACTTGACGAGATATTTTCAAAATTTATTTGAGGGACATGAGACACCAGAACCTTATCGAAAGGTTGATCAGCAGCAGTTGGTTGAGTCGACTTATGAGAAATTGCTCTAAGCATTTCTTCAATTTTCTCAGTCTGTTTATGAGTTTTGGCCATAGATTGGGCATATGTCCACTTTGGAGAGCCCCCTCTCTTTGAGAACATCCTTGTAAGATGGGAAAGCTTTGAGAGAGATGGACTTGAGCATTTCTTCTATCTCCTCAGCCTGTTTGCGCGTCATGGCCACAGACTAGGTATATGTCCACTTTGGAGAGTCCTCGTCATTGAGAGTATTCTTTTCAGCGATATCCTTGTAAGATGGGGATGCCTTGGGGAAGATGGACTTGAACAATTTCTCAGTCTCCTTATATAATTCAGTAATGGTCCTAACCTTGACCAACTTAAGAAACTCAGCAGATGAAGAGCCCCCGAATGAGAGTGAAGCAAAAACAGCAAGCCGACTGTACGCGACAACATTCTTGACATTGATCATCTTTGGCGCCATGTGAATTCCTCAAAGTAAAGAGATGAGAGGTAGAGAAGTCCCACTGGACGTGCCAGAAATTTGTGAACACTAAAATCTCGCGGAGAAATATAAGCGTACAAATTATCGCATGAAAAATGTAGCGGGTTCTGTCTCTAATCATGAGAAAAGCACGTGATTCCTCTTATTCGATCTTCGAGGAATAATGTTAATGGGTGGTGATCCTGAGCTATGACAGAATTTCAGCAGAACTTCGAGATGAAATATTGATGAAGTCGTCGGGGGCTTATGGGCATGCTCCGACAGAGCTTCGATAGCTTGATGAAGTCGTCGAGGCCTTTGGACGTGATCTGACAGAGCTTCGATAACTTGATGAACTCATTGGGGCCTTTGGGCGTAATTCGACAGAGCTTCAGGGCGCATTGCAAAAGATCACCGGGCGATGGACGTCGGCAGAACTTCGGCGAGCAGGAGGCGACGAGAGACTTCGAAAGCTCTAAGAGTCTTCTCTCCACCTATGTGTGTGTTGTTTGATGTTGTCGACAGAGGGATATAGCCGTCATCGAAGAATAAAATATTCAAGAATATCACTTGAGAAGAATATTTTTGTGTGTAGAATATGACCGCTGGGAAAATGTTATACCACTGCGAGAATCTCGTCGTCCTACTTTGGGGCCTTCAGAGATAAACTCGCAAGAGGGGGTCCTTCGGAGATAAACCCGTTATAAGACCTTCGGAGATATACCCACAGAGGGGCCTTCGGAGATAAACTCACTAAATGGGCCTTCGTCACCGCACCACCCATAAAGGGGCCTTCCGAGATAAACCCGCTATGGGACATTCGGAGATAAACCCGCAAGAGGGGCCCTCGGATATATACCCGCAAGAGGGGCCTTTAGAGATCTCGCTAGAGATGCCTTCGTCGCCGCACCACCCGCCAAGGGGCCTTCGCCGCACCACCCATAGAGGGGCCTTTGGTGAACCCGCTCGAGGAGCCTTCACCGCCGCGCCGCCCGCCGAGGAGTCTTCGCCGCACCACCCGTAGAGGGGCCTATAGAGAACCCGCCAGAGGGGCGTTCGTCGCCGCACCACCCGTAGAGGGGCCTTCCCCGCACCACCCGCAGAGGGACCTTCGCTGCATTGCACCACCTGCAAAGGGGCCTTTGCCACGCCGCACCACCCACTGAGGGATCTTCAAAAAACATAACTAGAATCTCTTTATAACCCAATGGAGCTAAAGAGAATAAGAGAGAAGAAATAATTTTGTGTGTGAGAGGTGTGCTGTGAATGAATGGGGAGGCCTCTATTTATATGGTTCCAAGGCTAGTTTAAATTAGGAAGCTGGTCATATCTTATTAGGTAACTTCTCGTGGACCGGGCTTGAATTTGGGCTTAGTTTTGGCCCAAAATACTTTGTTTGGATGGGGGGCATCATTTTTATGGATATGATTTCATGGCTCGTTTATATAATCCATACAAATTGAATATTAGGCTTGATAGATAGCCATATTATGATGAGAAATTTTTTAATGTATACAGTAAGCAAAACCTATGCTTATATTGTCGAAATTGTTTGGCCATGACATTATCCACGACTTCTTTTACATGATTATTTGTTTTCGAATTCACTTTTACCAGAAAAAAATATTAAGAATTGTTTTGAATTTATTATCAATGAGAGTACGAGGCTATATACCTTAAGCTTGTCAAAGATTGGCTGCTTCTTTTCATCTGAAATTTCGTGTCAATAAAACAAGCGCATAGGAGCTTAACATTCTCGTAAGTATTTCTCGGCAGGACCTGCTAAAAGATATTTATCGCCATCTATAATGACACCTCCGGAAACTTTTTTATGCCACGTCCCTTTTTATTTTGTAAAGACCACTATCTAACAACAAAAAATATTCCAAAAATTATAATATTGAAAATCTTGATAACAAATAGTAAATAATAAAATATTGAAATAAATGAATAACTAATCATTTTTAAAAATTCTCTAGGATAATAAAAAAGCAAACATATTTGATTTCTTCAATTTATAATAAAATATTGTATATTGATTTTCTTGTCGAGTATCTTGTTATTTGAAGTATTTAAGTGATTAAAATAATTGCACCTATCTAAAAATCGAGTTTCTTTTTTTTTTTTTGTTTTTCTTAAAATTAAATAATATATTTTGTTCCATACAAATTTATAATAAAATATCGATTAACAAACATCAATTTAGTTGAATCTTTCAATTGAGTATTCATGGCCTCTTGTGTAGGGAATGATTTTATTTATTTTCTTTCTTTAGTAAAAATATTGTTAGTATTTTTGTCATAATATTATTGAAGCTTTCAAGACAAGAAATTGGAGGCGTCTAAACTTTTTCAATATATTTCGTCGGTTCGGTGTTATGTTTTAATTGTGACAAATTATGAAGACAAATACATATAATTTATAATTATATCGTAACAAAAACAAAGAAGACAATTTAACATTATTGATCTCTCAGTATAAATCGCGACAAATATTTAGTTTGATAAAATGTTTTGTCAAAATAATTTTGTCTGAATAAGTCAAATTTAACGTAGTGCTAATTAAGAAACATAACAACATGTTTTTAACATACTCATCTTGGATGAGGTAACGTGACACAACCCGCTCCAAATCCTCTAGAAAGTCCATCCTGATTCTTTCCCGCAAAACCTCACTGCTCGAGATGACGTGATGATCGGAAGGCACCAGATGAGCGAACCGAATACTCGTATAGTCTGAACAGCGAGGTTTAGACGACGCCGGCACAATATTTAGCAGGCTCATTTTGTGTCCTCTTTTATTTGGATGCAACGTTTATTTGATAAAATTGATAATAATTTTGTTTTGTTTTTTTCTAAAAAGTTATCTTTTGCAAGGACTGCAGGAGCAGTTTGGCAATTATTTCCACTCTCCGAATAATTTGAGGGAGTTTTAGGTATTACAACTGGGGATAATTAATCTTACATCTTAGTTAAAAGTATTTAATCAAGGAATTAAAAAAATACAAAAATATAATTAGCCGACCTTTTGAAATTAGAGCCAAGGGATCCGAAAACAATTTTATTGGAATTCCCAAACCTCGGTCGGACAACAAAAGAGAGGAAACTAATGACATAAAGTTGAAACATCCCGGAACGAAGATGAGCGTAAATGTCTCAATGTAAGCATATCTTAAGGGGCCACGGAAATGGACAAAAAAGAGAGCCTCTTCAAGGCTTCAAAGTGTTAGCAATGTCGATGACGAACCGGTACTTGACGTCCGATTTCAGGAGGCGTTCCATTGCTGTGTTTACGTAATCGATCGGGATCACCTCGATGTCTGCAGTTATGTTGTGCTTGGCAGCAAAGTCCATCATCTCCTGCGTCTCCTTGATGCCTCCGATGCCGCTCCCTCCTACCAGCTTCCTTCCTACAATCCCCATCCAGAATGCAAATCACGATTAGCCTCGTAACATCCGGAAGCGCGATCCAATGTGTAGGCGTTGATGGATGGTTACTGACCCATAATCACGGGGAAGGAAGGCAGCTCAAGGGGCTTATCGGGAGCACCTACCAAAACCACCTTCCCATTTGTCTTGAGGAGTGCCAGCAGGGGTACAATGGCATGAGTTGCTGAGACTGTGTCGATAATGCCGTCCATCGTACCCATAGCACCCTATCAAAAGCAAGTCAGATCTTCATAATTGCAACCTTAACCGGTAAACACTTGTGTTCGACAAGTCATACCTGCATCTGCTCGGTATCCCGGCTGACCAGGAAAGCATCGGCACCTAGACGCTCCAGTGCTTCTGCCTTCTTATTAGGAGAGGTGCTAATAACAGTCACCTTGAGGCCCATCACCTTGGCAAACTTGACAGCCATGTGGCCGAGCCCTCCGAGACCTACCACACCCACATGCATCCCAGGCTTATCCAGGCCGTAGTACTTCAAGGGGCTGTAAACCGTAATCCCGGCACAAAGCAGGGGAGCGGCACCGTCGAGTGGCACGTTATCGGGGATCCTGATGATGAAATGCTCGTCGCAGACCATGAAGTTGGAATACCCTCCGTACGTCATGGTCCCGTCAAGGTTTTTGCTGCCGTAGGTAGGGATCAACCTCGGGCAATAATTCTCGAGGTTGTCCGCACAGTTGGAGCATGATCGGCAGGACTCGACCAAACAGCCGACGCCGACTCTGTCACCAACCTTGTACTTGGTCACCTTGGATCCAACCTCAGTCACAATGCCAACAAGCTCATGCCTAACAACGACATAACAGATTATTTTCAGAAATGGAGATGATCAATCAGTAGTGTGGGTTTTAAGAAGCGATTAGTGACGAACAAAATACCCAGGAACGGCGGGGTAGGAGGCATTGCCCCATTCATTCTTAATAAAGTGGAGATCAGAGTGGCAAATCCCACAGTAAGTGATCTTGAAGGCCACATCCGTCTCACCGGTTGCCCTGCAGAAGCGAAAGCAATAAGCATCTCCTGGGATATTATTAAGATTGGATCAACAAGAAGTAGCCAGACCTCCTGGAGAAGTTGAAAGGGGAGAGGTGGCCGGACGAGTCCCTGGAGGCGTATCCGTAGGCAGCGACGGGGTGTTCCTTCTGGTAATCCACAGATGCCATGGCGATTGGTATGATCCTGATGAACAAGGGAAGAGGGGGCGTGTCTGATTGGAAGGTGGTGGGGGGGGGGGGGGGGGGGGGGGGGGGGGGGGGGGGGGGGAGATGTGTTTATAGGGGGGTTGGGGGAGTTTGGTCTGTGGTACCGCGTAACATATGCTAAATGAGATTTGACGTCTAGGATGACGTCATTTTTCCTCCGAGACCCACTATTATTCGGGCACGTTGCTTTAGGGGTGAGCATAAGTAGTTCGGTGTTATTCGAATGTAGAGACTAGGTTATAGATTTTAAATTTTTTAAATTTGACATTAATAAGTACGATTTTAGGTTCTCACGTACGGAACTAATGTAGAGAACCTGGAATTTGACCAAATATATAATTTATATAATATAGTTTTATAATCTTTTTCTATAATTATATAAATAATTTTATATTAAATTTATAAATATTTTTTATTTATATTTAGTAATTTTACGTACAGTTATGTGATTGCTAATAAGTCCCTCTTTACGGATACTCGAACCCTCTATCCCCTTGCTCTTGCCGTCTTCGCGAGGCCTTGACCAGTTCGTTTGAGGTATTTTTAGATTGATTGAAATAATGCTTGATGTATTTTTAGATTGATTAGAGTAATACATGAAGTTATTTAGATTGATTAGAGTAATGCTTAATGTATTTTTAAATTAATTAGAGTAATGTAGTGGATTTAACGTAGAAGTGTCTCATAAAAAAATAGAACCGAATCAATACCAGAATCAAGAATTGGTTCTCCGGTAGTTCTTTAAATCATATGATAGGTTTTAAATTCTAAAAACAAGGAACCGATTGTTACATATTAGATTCTAGGTTACACTTGCCAAACCTACCCATCGGAAATTTGCTCCCCGTGATCGGTTGCTTATAATGTCTTTATTTCAAAATGTACTAAACGAGAGATGACGTGTTGGCTGACCTCTTATCTCCTGTTCCTCTTATGTGGCTTTTACCCGGTTACGTGTTGTTCCCGTTAATCCAGATAATCGAATATTTTAAATTATTTTAAATTTTCGGAATTTATGAAAAATTATAAATTTTTTCAATAAACGCAAGAAAAATATATGATTTTTTTATTTATGGAATTATTTGCAAAAGGAAACAGAAAGTTATTTTGATTTAAGCCTAGTCATTTTAACATTGTTTAGTATATCATTAGAATATCTTTTTCAATCCTATCAAGTGAAGATCCATAAAAAAAACTTATTATTATTATTATTATTATTATTATTATTATTATTATTATTATTATGTAATGCAAGGACAGCCCGGGTTTGTAACAATGCAAAAACTATGAAGCAACACAATGTAATAAAATGACAACCCGAGTTTGTTACATGAAGCACTGTGATTCTCAATAGACATGTGGTGTCTATCCACTCATGGCTAGGTTTCATTTCTTATATATCACTATAATAAAAAACAAAAAACTATATTTCTAAATAAAGCCTTGGCCGGCTGACAACAACGATAACAATATACTCGCCCACATTTGGACAAAGGGTCATCGGCAAGCACGAGTATTACCTTTCTCTTACTATTAAATATGCCCCCCTTATCACACGTAATTCCAAAAGGATACAAACGAACCAGATTTTCTATGATGATGATAATAATATACTATCATTTGTATTATTAAATAAAAAAAAATTAGGATGGCCGAATTTATTAATTTAATTGTCCTATCGACACTTACATAATATTTAAATTCATTTATCTAAAAAAATTAGTGCAGAATAATGATTACATAATAATTTATTTACATGTAGGATTATGAGTAAACATGAGATGTAAGTAGAATCTGAACCAGTAACATAAGATTGGTTCACTATTTTATATTTTTAAATAAGTTATGAAATATAATAAATATCAGTGTTTTATTAGCAAAAATTGTAGACATAAAATTTTAAATGATATTTTACTTGGTCTAAAATATATAATGGAACAAAACCCAATTAACAAAAGTATTGGGTCATAGTGCAATATGAGCCCAACCAAAATATGAGTATAATTGGGTTCGACGCATAATCTGGTCCACATGCGCCCTAATGTGGAGAAACCCTCGAAGAAACCCGCTGCCTAATTCGTGGGATTTACCTTCTTGTTATGTGTAGTCAGTCCTATACATTTAGGCCTCCACAGCCCTTTTCATTCACCTTATCCACAACCCTATGCAAGAGACAAGTAATATGTTATCGAGCAAGCTTTCAAGGATTCTCTGCCTTTGGCTCTTCGATGTTCTACATCCATCGCTTAGGGTTCTTTCGCAATGCCTTCCCGAAAGTTTGCCATATCAAGTCCAAATGCTCCGAGGACTTTATCAAGCTGCCGCCGAGGTTTTACCGAATCAAGTCCAATGACCAAGATTACTTCATTGATCTGCTGTCGAGGTTCTTCAGGATTATTTGCCAGAGTTATAATCATCACCAACGTCTATTATTCTAAAATTTATTATTCTATACCTCGAAGTTCTGTTCATATTACTCCAAAGCTTAGAATCATCACCGATGTCTATTATTCTATCTCTTGAAGTTAAGCTGATATTTCGCAGGAGCTTACGATCATCATCGACGTAGATTATTCTTCAAGCATTAAGTCAAAAGATTCACGTGGATTATCTGTGATTAGTTACAAAAAAAATGATCTAGGCTTGCACCAAATAATGATGACATTCATGAAGTTAATCCAAGAAGCGATGAACAAATGTATAAATTAGGCTTGGCTAAATCAACCTTAAGCCTGTCGAACGCTTCAACTTAATACAATGAGTCCGATGTTAAGCCTGTGGTTGATGCTTCCACAGGAGTTCCCTCTGACGTGGAGTAGCATATCGATGTTATTGCTTTCGCTTGGTCGGGAATTCGATGCGTAGGTGCGTCCCTTCGCACCAAGCTTGAGTGATTGCATTTATTACCTGAGAATGGATCACAATAAGAGGAGAGTAGGAGAGTGCCAATTACCCTCTAAGTTTAAGGTGTCTATTATTCCGACATCCTTACTGGAACGTACTGGAGTTAGACTAATTTACTTCTACATTGCACATTTTTGGTACAACGGGGTATATGTAGCCATTTGCTAGTTATTTTCCTCTAATTTTATATAAGTAATTAAATAATCCTTTTGAAAGTGATCATGATAAACAAAGCTGCATCGTAGTATCACACGAGTAGGAGAAGGCTTAGACAAAACCCGAATTCCACTAGATCTGTCCCGATGGAACAACGTGGTGCCAAACGTGTGTCGTCAGAATTTGATTACTGTGGAAATGCATCAATCAATTACTTTTTTTCTTTCAATATCAGAGTGATACCCCAAATTATTATGGGGCTAAAAAATTATCACATGTTTCTAAAATAAATGGTCAAATTTAAAATCCAACAAGACCTCAAAATGTTTAGGCCCATCACAAGTCCAACCTCTTTAGCCCATCTTTTAATCATATTTGATTTCGACCATTGGATTTGATCTCCAAGTTTGAAATTAAGCCGTCGGATGAAAACTCCATAAGTTGATAAAATACTTAGATAAGAAAGAATCCCCAAAACGGGCATCCCGCGGATGGGATGGTACGATCACCCAATTGGCTGCCACCTGGAACTGATCCTCACCCTTTGATCTGATCCGAAGGAAAAGAGGACCTTTATTGGAGAAAAGGCGGCAGGGGACACGGGGACCGGACCTCAGACAGCCCCCTCATTTTCTCTTGGGGGATTTTTCCATCGGCCTTGGGAGGGGAGGGGCGAAAACATTTTTTCTTCGATTCCCCGGCCAACCATCGGACGGTACACGGATCCCCTCTCTTCATTTTCGACCTTCCTCGACGATCCTCAAGGTAGGTTCAATAACCTTGCGGAAGCCTCTTCCTCGTTATCAACTCAAACCCGGTGGCCATCGACCACGACTGGAGGTGGCCACTGCAACAGCAAGCGAGATAGCATTCAACACGACGGAACTCACCAGTTGCAGCAACCATGGAAATTTCCGACCATCGTGGTGACAGCGTCTCCCTGCTGCGACGACGGAAGCAGGCCTTCTTTAGATGGTCTTCTACCCGCAGCAACGATGTCCTCTGGCTCGGCTGTTGAACAAGAATAGGAGCGACAACATCTCCTTTCGCAGCCGAAGCTCGAACAACCACCTCCCGCAGCCACTTGGCCTCACAGGGGTTTTCTTTGCTACTGATATTCTCCCTTTCATGTGCAGGTCATGAAATCGGAGGAGGACGAGGTCGGAATATGAAGCTCTACCTCGTCCTTAACAGCCGCAAACTCGGTCTTCAACAGCGCCCTATTCCATTCCCACAGAAGGCTCTAAAGAAGCCGCATCGGCAAGTCGTTTCAGTCTCGCTCTCCCATCGAGAGTCTCCTCGACCATGGTGCTTCAAGTCTGGCTATACATCCCGAGGGTCATGCCTCAAACTCCCAGTTCCTAGTAGTTCCAAGGCAGCCACGATGACTTTTCCAGCCACAACCCTTGCAGCAACAACCGGCCTTTCTCTTCTTCATCCTCCTTTCCTTCATCTTCATCTCTTCTCATCCTCGAGACCACTAAGTGATTTGGTGCTTCCAATTGCACCGAGCAGCAACAACGTCCCCCAGTTGCAACAATAGAGATGTCTTCTTGAAGCAGACCGAGCCAAACTTTTCCTATCTCGCGAAGCCAAGCATTCTGCCCAGCTTACTAGCTTCCCACCAGCGAGCCTCATCCCCAGCCGATAAATATCCCGACACCAGTTGCTGTCACTTTCGATTCCAGCCGGGAGGAAAAGTCATCCCCGCTGTTCCTTACTCACACCAGTAGCAGGATGGAGTCATCGATAACCTGTTGTGAAGACACCAAGCACTGATATCCTATCCTGCAGATATAAACATCGAGAAGGAGCTCTTCGTTTTTCTCCTCGGGCCATCCTGAGGAGAGGCGACTCCCTGGGCGTGTTTCCGTCCTTCTCCCTACTCACTCAGCCACTCTTTTACCTCAAAGCATCGCTAAACCATGCCTTTTTTTGTTTAACTTGTCACATGTGATGGAGGAAATGCGAATTGAGCTCAGATGGACAAAAAGTATTCTCGGCCCGAATGCAGGGGAGCCGGTTGGCGGGTTGTAACTTTTTCGTCCGGAATCGGATTGTGGTAAAACCAAGTGGTAACTCTTCATTACTTAAATATGCATCTTCAGGTTGAGAATGGTCCATTCTCGTAGGCATGTGTTTGTTGTTGAGACTTGTTTGCTGCTCATGCATAGTCCTTGTTTGCTGTCCAAAACACTTTCAAAACATGTGTCCATCTATTCTCAAGGCCCCAGAGCTTATACGGTAGCTTGGGGGGCTGATTTCAGGTTTGTGTATGGCACGGGAACGGAGGAGAACTCTCTGGTCTCCCATTTTGCCGTCCCTCGCCATTATAGCCCCAAAGAGGAGACCCTTCGAAGAGGTTACGGAAGTTGTCTGACCTCGACTCGCAGACCAAATGATCTACAATGGGTGACGGTCTTAGAAATTTTTTTATCATATTTTTATGGCAATCAAGGACTGAGATAGGACCCTCAATGCGAAGGACGTACATGTAGTTTGCAGCCGGTCTGCTTACTACAGTCTCGCTTCGAAGGGGATCTCGAGAGATCCGTCCGTTGGACCTTTATCCTCTTGACTTCATATTGCCTTATGTTTGTTTCTTCAATTTTGACTCAATTCTTTGTTTTTGAAATGAGAATTAACTAACCATGTTTACATCTTCTTTGCATGGACATTATACTTTTGATGGCGAGGTATCCCTCGAAATTTCTACAATCTTGAAGATGAAGATTACTTGAAAGCGCGTGTATCAAACCGTATGTGTAAAAACCGCGATGTCAAGAAGATAAAGCGACCCCAATCGTAATCTAAGGCACCTCCATGAATTATTTTTAAATCCACCTGTAACGGACTGCGGGCCCAAGTGTATATGCCCGCAGTCACCGCCTTTCCCCGTCCCCTTTTTTCTCGATAATTGCCTGTGATTGCGCACAGGCTTTAGGATTTATTTCGTGTGCTACGTTTTAACTAAAAAAAAATGAGTTTGGGTCCAAAGCCCAAATAGGGTTCAACACCCATAAAACATTGATAAGAGTCCGGCCCGACTCCCGGATCAGGTCCAACGCCCATTAATAAAAAACAAGCCTTTTTGAACAATCGCCACCTTTTTCGCATGTTAGAACGTAAGAGTTAGTAAATAGGAATCCCTGAACTCACTCTGGTTTTTTCGACTTAAACCGTTCTCAAAATTAAGTCGGTGGCGACTCTGTATAGTTTACTTAGGTTAAACAACAACACTGTTTTACGTAGCCATTTTGGATGGGTAACGGTGACACGAGCCGCTCCCCGAGTCCTCCCTAAAATTCACGAACGAGGCCTTAACGCAGCCATGCGCCTTTCGCCTTCAAGGAACTGGAGACGATTGGGGAAATGTCTTGCAGGCCCATTCGAGAACCAAGGGAGGGCTCATCCCAATTCCCTTCCGCAGCATCCGACGTTCATGTCGTGACGCCGACCGAATTGGGCCTTGAAGGAGCGGGCCCGGATCCCCGCGTCGTTCGAACCGCCACGCGCGTGCTAGGCCGAAGGGCGCGCGTACAATCGGTTCATGTTATCAGTGATGTGAACTGCCATCGTCATTTCGATCGCGACTACTTCACTAGCGGAGAAATACAGTGTCAACGGACTTCTGTGATGTAAAGTCAGCCGTCGAAGCGACGTCGTCTGCCACCCGCTTGTTCTTCCTTTTGGAGTAGGGTTCGTGAAGTTGTTCGAATAATCAGCGAACGGTTGAAGAAGTTAAGAGTAAAGGTTTACAGTTTTATTCGAATTCCCAAACCATTCAGACTCGGACAAGATACGATGAAGCGACAATTCAAGCATGAGAGGTAAACAAAATACTAGTACTACATTGAAATAGAAAAGAGCACACGTCTCTCATCTTGCATGGACCATCTCTTAAGACACCTCACAAAAGGGTAGAGCTTATTCAAGGCTTCAAAGTATTGGCAATGTCGATGACGAATCGATACTTAACGTCTGACTTCACAAGGCGTTCTATGGCCGTATTCACGTAATCGATCGGGATCACCTCGACGTCGGCCGTTATGTCGTGCTTGGCAGCAAAATCAATCATCTCCTGTGTCTCCTTGATACCTCCAATGCAACTCCCTCCGACCAGCTTCCTTCCTGCAATTCCCATCCATTGTAAATTGTGATTAGCCTCGTCTCCCTGTTTTGCCGTGCGATCTAGCTTGCTGAGTTTGACGGGGTAATTCCATACCCATGATCACAGAGAAGGCAGGTAGTTCGAGCGGCTTCTCCGGAGCACCCACCAAAACCACCTTACCATTTGTCTTGAGAAGGGCCAACAGGGGTATGATGGCATGATATGCCGAGACGGTGTCGATGATGCCGTCCATTGTACCCATAGCAGCCTATTAGAATTAAACCCGGATAAGCAGGGATTTTTGAGTTAGATCTTCCTGTTTGCTTGACCGATATCATACCTGAATCTGCTCGGTATCGCAGCTGACCAGGAAAGCATCGGCACCAAGACGCTCCATTGCCTCTGCCTTTTTATTAGGAGAGGTGCTAACAATAGTGACCTTAAGTCCCATCGCCTTGGCAAACTTGACAGCCATGTGGCCAAGCCCACCAAGACCGACCACGCCCACATGCATTCCGGGCTTATCGAGGCCATAGTACTTCAAGGGGCTGTACACTGTGATCCCAGCACAAAGCAGTGGAGCCGTGCTGTCGAAAGGCAAGTTATCGGGGATCCTGATGATGAAATGCTCGTCGCAAACCATGAAGTTGGAGTACCCTCCGTAGGTCATGGTCCCGTCGAGGTTGTTGCTGCCGTAGGTAAGGATCATCTCGGGGCAATAGTTCTCGAGGTTGTCCGCACAGCTGGTGCAAGATCGGCATGACTGGACCATACAGCCGACGCCAACTCTGTCACCGTCTTTGTACTTGGTCACCTTGGACCCAACCTCAGTCACAATGCCAACAAGCTCATGCCTAAAAACAACAGATTATCTGAAATTTTGGACATTGGGTGTGCCCAGCAAGGGTTTAATAAGCGATAAGCGACGAACAAAAATACCCAGGAACAGCAGGGTAGGAGGCATTTCCCCATTCATTCTTCATGAAGTGGAGATCAGAGTGACAGATCCCGCAATGAGTGATCTTGAACGCCACATCTGTCTCCCCGGTTGCCCTGCACCATTGAGCAGAAACGACAAATAATTCTTTTATGGTCAGTAATAACTATTGTTTTTTAAATTGCCCTAAATATATATATTGAAATAAACGAAACCCAGTTAGTTACTTTTGTCTTGATATTCGGCGAATAAAGCGGATCAAAGGGGTGGAATCATTTAGGAGAATATTTTGGAAACGCAAAAAGAAAGTTTGGAAGTGGCTCTCTGTATCCCTGATGCAGTTTGTTTTGAATCTGTAACGAGGAAGATAACGAAAATCCTAGAGAAGAAATGGTAAGCGGATAGATAGATCGAGACCTCCTTGAGAAGGTGAAGGGGGAGAGGTGGCCGGAGGTGTCCCTCGCGGCATAACCGTAGGCAGGGACGGGGTGCTCCTTCTCGTAGTCCACCGGCGACATCTCCGTTTGGGTCTGCGGAATAACAAATGGGGGACTGATTTATGAGACTGTGAGTTATGGAGTGAAAGCTTGAGGGATCTCTTTATATAGGAGGGAAGCTTTTGGAATGGTTCTTTTGTCTTTTTGGTGGTAGTTTTAGTTTTGCCGTCCTTTGAAAAGATAAATTATACCCCGGACGGGCTCCGGAGAGATAATTATTCTTTCTAACGTAAACACTAAAAACTATTTTAAATATTTTATGGTGTAATTGTAGACCCATTAGGGTTAGTGTCGTGTTTAAATTAGTTCGTGTTTTTAAACTAATGTTGAAACAAAACGATACGTCAAAATTTTGAAGTCATTATAACGTTGACATATATGAATTTAACTAATGTTGCATTTGCGTTGATTCGTATGGGTCAGAGTCCAAACATAACAAAACTTGACGAGAAAAAAGTTATTTTTATCTATGAGTGGTGACATAACAATTCCGTATACATATAAACATTGTCACGACAAATGCATAAACGAATATAGTGTCATAATTTAAGTGACTCGTTTGATGATTGAGGTTTACCATATAATTAACAATCACTTTTTTCATAAAAAAAATAAATATTTTTCATATGTTATAACATGTTGCAAGCAGAGGTTGGAGGGAAAAATAAATAAATTAGTAATAATATACTACAAACTTGAAATACTAAGACAGGCGGTGGTCCATCATCCACAGGGACTCTCATATCGTCATCCTCATGCCTATTCTTTCCAATCTAGAGATTATTATTTCATCGCGATCCTCTTGTCTTAGTCGATTCCCCTATTTGAATTTTATTCATTATTACTGTCAATAAATCTGAATATTCTTTTTAGTCTGTGCTGAGGTCCCCCATCCATCCATACTGCCTCTTTATTTTTGCAATTATTAGTTACTATTATTATTTAAAAATAGAAATTACGATCCCACAAAGATAATTTTGACCTTGGATTAATACGGTCCAAATTCCACAATTATAATTCTAAAATAATTCGCTCCTTGTCAATCGCAAGATTAACCTTAGAAAAGAAGAAAAACTTGTATTATATTTTTGGAAGTTCATCGGTGGCATTTGTCTTCGTCAGCTTGAAGTGTTCTCCACGTTCATGAACTACCAGAATCCCATATTCGAGACAAATATTCTTGATGTTAGTAATCAAAACTATACAATAATTTAATAGATTATTCTGTTAATTCATTGTACGCGGCGCGCCCTTTCGGCCTAGCAGCAGCGCGCGCGACGGCGATTCCGGCAAGCCCGAGGATCCGGGCCCGCTCCCCCGAGGCCCAGTCCGGTCGGCGTTACGGCTCAAACGCCGGACGCTGTGGAAAGGGGCCCCAGGGTTGGGCCTTCCCTTGATTCGCGAACGGCTCTGCGGGGCGTTTCGCCAACCGTCTCCAACCCTAGAGGCGGCGAGCGAAAGGCTGCGTTAAGGCCTCCCTCGCGAATTTCGGGGAGGGCCCAAGGAGCGGCTCGAGTAGCCGTCACCTCACCCCAAATGGCTCCGAAAAAAGGGTAGTGGGGGTTTGGTTTAGCTTTGGAAAACTTGTTCGGAGTCGCCACCGACTTAGTTTTAAAAATGTGATTTTAAGTCGGAAAAATCAGAGTTCTGGGTTCGGGGATTCCTATTTACTAACCTTAGTATTCTACCACATGCGAAAATGGTGGCGATTTGTCCAAAAAAGTTACTTTTGATTGACGGGTGTTGGACCGGATCCGGGAGTGGGCCGGTTTTCTTGTCAACGTTTTAACGGGCTTTGGACCCGAATTTAGGTTGGTTGAATTAACATGAGCATGCGACGTCCAACCTAAAGCCAAATAATTGCACAAACACAAGCAATTATTTAGATCAAAAGGGCGGGGAAGGGCGGTGGTTGCGGGCCTATGCACTTGGGCCCGCAACCCGTTACATATGCGCTTAAAATAAAATTCGGGGAGGCCCGCACCTCCCCTTTGTACCTTTGGTGAAGATTGGGGCCGCTTTAGTCTTCATGCCCGCGGTTTTTTAGACCGGGGTAGAACCACGCGGTTTGATACACGCGTCTTCGTGTGATCTTCGAAAGTTTGAATTTGGTCTTCCGAAGTTGCAGGCTCAGTGTACATGCGAAGAAAATATAAGAGTGGTTAGAATTGTTAAATTTGGTGGGTAAAACTTAATTAAATCGAAGGTAAGTCATGTCTTACCTTTTCGAAGTAACGATTGTTATCCTCATTATCCATGAAGTCCGCATAGTTTTCCGATGTTCTCATGTGAACAGAAGAGGAAACCCTGGGTTAGTTCGAACCCAACTCGTTACTGTGGGTTGCGATGCTCGGGGACCAGCACCTTCCTGCGTGGCCTGGGTCTTCTCCTTGAGTCTGGGCATGGGTTCGCCCCGCCGTGGACTTCGCGAAGCCGGACAGAAGAGGGTTTTGTGGCCGGGTTTGGAGACGTCAAAAGGGGGGCGTTTGCTGCCGTTGAGCTTGGGCGCGCGTCGGAGGAGGTGGGCTCACACTGTGGCCGGTGGAGTCGCCGGAGGAGACGGAGGGTGGGTCAGCTGGCATGGGTTGCCGTCGTCAGGCTTGAGTGCGCCGAAGGAGCCGTCGGTTTGGGGTTTGGACAGTGCCGGGGCTGGAATCTGAGGACGGGGGAAGGCTGGGTTGTCGTGGTTTGCTCGTGCTATTGGGAACGCCGCCGCGGGTTGGCTGTGCTGAAGGAAGGGTGCCGGGAAGGTTGTGATCGGGAGCCGCCTTGGGGCTGGAGGCACCGGGGCTGAAGCGGGTCTCCCGCCGCCGGGGAGGAGTAGGGGGACCATGACCGTGAGCTTTGGGGAGTGGGCTCGCCATCGGAGTTGGTGTTGATGGGGTTCTGGGTACAAGTTGATCGTGTTAGTGGAGATTTCGACCGGGCTGCCATGGGGTTGCTGGAATGGGGGGAGGGGGCGGCTTCAAGGTATGGACGGCAAATCGGAGACGCGTCGCTATGAAGGAGGGGACCACGCCAGTGGTGTTAAGTGGGTCGGTATCCTCGTTAACCAGACTGCGGCCGGCCGTGCGAGTGCTGAGGGGGGTGAGTTGAGGAAGGACCGCTGCCGGGGAGTTTGATCCGATGGCGCCAGGAAATCGAGTACAGGTCGTCATGGCTAGATTTGGATGGGTTACCAAGCCTGGGATACCGTCATTGTTGGAGAAAACGTCAGGAGGATGGGAGCTTCATCGCTGCTGATTCTGGGCACGCTTGGGAGAATAGCATGTTTACTGCCGTTCCTGTTGTTGTGAACTAGAGGATTCCATGATATACACCTGCACAGAAGGGAAACGCATCAAAGCAAAAGGGAGGGCTCCCCACGATGCTAAGTGCATCCGTGGGGGGGAGAGTTTGGACACAACACTACGTTGGACGGTGAAGGGTAGCACGATTTGAGACGGAGCAGAGACGCAAGGGAATGGCTGCTGGGGAGGGAGTTGAGGGTTTGCCTTCTTCTAAATGTACGCCAACGGTAAGGTACGTTGTTCATGGGAATTGGAGTTGCCATCGAAAGGCTTGTTGTTCAATCGTTGCCGCGTCCAGGGGGATGGGGTCTTGTCTCCGCCTTGTAAGTACGTCTCTCGGCCCGTGCTGTTGGCCTTTGTCCTGTGCTTTGGTTGATCATCAGAGGGGGGTGTTCCGGTAGGCTGACTTTCGATCTTCTTACCTTGGCGAAGATGCAGGTGGAGCTGAGAGCTGCGATGACAGTGGAAGAAGTTGAAAGAAAGGTCAGGAAACAAGGGAGAGAGGTCGATGGCTTCGAGATCCTCCCCTGTCTCCTTCGAGAAGAGTGAAGAATGTTTTTCCCTTCCCCCCAGAAGATTGGTAAGAAAATTTTTTTTGCCACTGTTTGATCGATGAACCCCCCCTTTCAAATGGTGAGGCCCTCCCTCCTTTTATTTCCTCGTTTCCTTCCTTTGTGGTTAGCTTCCTCGTTTCCCTCATCTGATTCCTTCTCTCCTGTTCTTCCCTTCCCACTTCCAATTTCGTTAAATCTGGTTAGAATTGGATTGGTTCGGTTGAGGAGGTCGAAACCGTTAGGGGGCAGGATCCTTCCAGGCGTCGTCGAGATCGTCCTTCCCTGCAGGGAGATCGACAGGGCAGAGGATTCAGGGTGAAGTCTTCATAATGCCAGGTGTGTTGGGATCGTCCTTCTGCAGGATCCTGTCGGGGATTGCTGGTAATGTCATAAATTCCTCTTTCGATCTGGGCTGGGCCAGCTGGTTTTGTGGGTTTGTTATGGCATTTGGCCATCGGGCTGGACTTTGGTTTTTCTTTGTTTAGCCATAGCTTGCTTGGATTGGGTTTTCTTTGGCTTGATTTGGTGAGCCCTTTTGCTTGGTCTTTTGGATTTGGGCTGTTTTCTTCTTTGGGTTTCTTTGGTTTTGGGTTTTGATTCTCGGCCCTTTCCTTTGGGCTGAATTGAGATTGATACAATAGTTTCGGTTGATCACTTGCGTCTTGCTGTTGAAACATTGAATTTGATATATGGTGTTCTTGCTGTGTTGCGGACCCTACCTAAGCCTGAAGCTGGGCAGGCTGCTACGGACGAGTCATTGATGGTTGCTGGAGGTTTGGTTAAATCGCTCTGCTGGTTCAACAGTCTTGACCGATGCTGTTGTTGCAAATCTCCCATGATGTTTTGTTGGTTGACTCGGCTGCTGATGGTGAATAGTCTGTGACCCCTGCTGCCGTTATTATTATTTCTTCGAAATGCAAACTGTCGCATCTGATGTCGCGTTTGCAGAGACTACTAGTTGACGGTATTGGAGAAGAAATCAGCCTGGCAGAGCCATGCTTTCGAGCAGCGGCCGATGTAGCTACAGCAGGTTGCTGCTGCGAGTGTTGTGGTGATCGCGAACTGTGGATGCTGCTTCTCTTGTTAATGTTGTTGTTAATGCAAAAGATGTTGTTGTTGCTGCTGTATATGTCGTTGTTATATGTGTCGTGGTTGCTGCAGCCTATCTGAGTTGGCTGAAATTCATTGCAGTTAGTAGTAACGGCAGGACACCGTCAAACTGCCTGTCGATGTGGAGCCTGTAGCGGCGCTAAGCGTCGGTGCTTCTGTCGCTGTCGTTCTTATTGCAAACCTCCGTATCTGATATCGTGTTTGCAGGGACTAGGGGTCGAGGGTATTGAAGAAGCAGCCAGCTTGGTGGAGTTTCGTCGCGAGCGGCAATCGCAGCAGCGACTCGGGTCAGCAGATGTGCTGCTGCGTTATCTGTGAGTCTTGAAGATGTAATTGTTGTCACCCTTTTGCCATAGAGAGCTGCTTGCAATCCCCCGGATGCCCGACTTGTCGGCCAAGGGCTAGATAGTTTAGGGCTGTGCGCTGTGATTGCGGATAGGCTGTATTGGAGTTTGTCCTTTCCTCTTCTTTTTCTTTTTCCCCTTTTCTTGGGAGGGCATGGCTCCTGGAAAAGATTAAATGGTCCGTGCAAAGAGGGCGTGTTGTATATAGATTGGGATGTACACTGTTGTATTGGACATCGTTGAACAAAGCATGCTTCGTATTTTTTTCCTATGGAACCATTTCTATCCGAATTTGGGTCATGCCTCCTGACTTGCTCAGTCCCCCTCTTAAGCTTTAAGCCCTCATGATCCCGTAGATTGAGTGACATATAGGAACGAGATTATATCTAAATACGGGCTGGTTTCAGTCATTGCTGCGATATTCCCTATTCGGCCCATATGGGTTTCATTCATTGCGTGATTCTCATGTTAATTCAAGGCCTCTGTTATATCGATGCATTCATCGGAGTCTTAGACAAGTTTGCAAGCCTATTTGAAGGTATTACAGTTTGCCCCTCCTTGGGAGGGGAATCTAGAAAAGATTTTCCTCGCAAGGATATCAGCGAATACTCAAATTAAGATTTCGACGAGCGTCTTTGGTTGAGATGCACCTTAAAAGCTTCTTCAAAGAACAAATTCATTAGTCCACAACGAAAACAAATATAGCATAAATGTACATACAACATTATGCTTGGTTTTGGTTTTCTCCTTACAAGGATGTTTTCCAAGCGAGAGCAAGAGAAAGGTTTCTACTGATTTCCTCTCGTGTTTTACCCATCGTGCTTCTGAATAGCCATTCAGTTGGAGTTCGAAATTCCTTTGACTGTGGATGCTCATGTACCGGTCGAAGGAGTCTTCCGTCTTGGTTATAATGTGGTTTTGTTGGAGACGTTTAAGGCCTTTAAAATCGGAAGCTTAAATTAATTGTTTATGAATGATAGGAGTTTAATGAACCTTCATCGGAAGCTACTTGACCATTAGAAGTTACCATTCACCATTCAAGCAAAATTTCTCCATCCTCCGGACAGCCTCGCCATTTTAGGGCATTCCGTATCAGGGAATGGAATAGGTTGGCCTGAGTGGTTAGGTGCTGATGATCCGCTTTGAGGAATGTTTTCATTCTGACATGGTTGAAAAATGTCACCTTTTGCCTCTTGCTACCCGTACAATTGTCGGTCATTTGGTTCTTTATTGTTTGCTCTTTTGACATTTCATCTCGCGCTTTGCTTTTGATAGACTTTGGTCTTTAAACGCTGGATTTTGCTTTTATTCCCTCCATTTTACTGAGACCATAGGGATTTGCCCCTTATTTCTTTTCTGATAGTCTTCTTTTGAGAGAATGCTTTTGGGTTGACTTCTTGTGTGGGAATTCGTACTTGGTTGTAGTATTGTTTGGTAGAAGTTCCTTCCTTGGGAAATGAACTTAACTGGCAAGCTTGACTGTTGATGATGCTTCTTCGCTTGAACCTTGAGGAGATAGTGTTGCCCTCTACGGTCCGTTGCTTCCTGCCGATTCTTAACTACAAGATCTCCATTTTAAAACCTCGATTATGAGGCGGGTCCTTAGACTTGTTAGGTGTAGTGTATATGAAAAACTTACAACTTTGGCTCGTGGACGGGGCTATCAATGGTTGATGTTTCGAGTTGTTTTGGGCATAGAGAAGAACATGCTCGACTCTCATTCCCAGATTTAGAGCATCTTTTTTGTCCCAAAGGATTCGTTTATCGCGTCTGAATGCCTCGTGTTATGGATCCTCATAGCTATTTGCGCTCATCATTAGCCTGGGTAAGTGGTTTAGGAATAGGTTTGCCTTCTCCATTTCTCGCTCAGAAATATTTTTTATTAAAAGATGATTTGCGTAATTATATGTAGATGAGCCCACGACAAATGCTTAAGAAATGAATAGGTTTGGTTACTCAAACCTCTGTGGTGCTCTTGTGCACTTTCGTGTTTCCGAGTTAACAACTGAGAAACGGCTTCGCACCCCGACCACTCTCAAGCCGTTGCCTAGGAGTTAGTTTGTACCGTTCTGTAATGGTATGTCCATGTTTACCTACAACATTTGGACAACAGACAGAGACGAAGTTAGCTCATGTAAACTATGACTCTCGCTTTGGGTATGATAATGAAGTAAAGTATTCCGCTGGGGAGATGAATATGGATATGTTCCATCTCGATGATAGTTCTGGAAGAATATGCTTGGGTCTTTTGCTGAAGGAATGTCGACGTATGTAATCAACTCCAGCTTGAATGAAGGCAGGACTCCGAGCGGTGGGGAAATGAAGATATGACCTCATCCTGGGAATTCTGAAAAATTTTGTTGGAGAGCAAGTGTAGATAGATACTTCCCTTATAGTGTGGTCATCCATGGTGACAACAAGGCAATTTTCGAAGACTTTGGTTCGGAAATTTTTCCACCCAACCGCCTGCGGCCTTTGTCTATAATGTAGGATGCTTATGTAACCTACACAAAGCAAAGGACAGACAAACAAGTGAGCTCATGTAATTTGTTTCTTGTTAAAAGTAAGAATGAAGTGTGCTCATGAATAGTGAAGTAGAGTTTTGATACTTCCCTTTTTCTATGCGTTTCATCATTGCATCTTTGTCCTTAGGAATCAAAGGATTGACGAAATAGCTTACTCTTGCTTGACATCTGTCGTGTAAGGAAGCTCATGTTACCATATCAAACAGATAGCGAGAAACAAGAGAGTTTTCGTTGCGACTTGATTTATGTTAGAGTAGAGAATGAAGTATGCTTGCTGTAACTTCATTTGTAATAAAGGTGAAGTAGAGTTTTGGGTACTTCCCTTTTGTATGATTGTTCGTCATTGCGACTTCGTCCGATGGAGTTGAAGTTTTGACGAATTTGCTACAAGATTTTGGCTTGAAGCTTTGCCGTGCCCGCTGAGCCGACCCACCGCCTTTTGTCATGGGAGCTTTGGCCACCATACGGTTGAGGAGCTCTTGTACCTGCCCCACGAGACAAAGGACGTAAACGAAATGAGCTCATGTTAAATTTTCGCTTAGCAAGGTGAGAGAGAGTAATGACTGTATGATTCTCCCTTCTCATGTCTCAGCGTCTTCGGTTTAATCAACTCCCTGGGGATATAGATGAATTTTGCTGACGTATATTGCCGTCGAAGGTTCTGGCAACTGAGACTTCTTTAGGTGTAATAATATCGTCGGAGAGCATCTGCTGTTGATTGCATGGTGGCAGGTCTCCCTCCGGTCCATCTTGGTTAGGGATGTTTTGCTCCTCCCGGAGAAGGCGCTCTTGACACTGAATGGACCCTTCGTAGTTTTGAGCGAATTTTCCCCTTTGGTTCCTTAACATACGGATAGGATTCTCTTGAGGGACAAGGTCGCCGAGTGTAAATCTCACTGGCTTGACGCCTTTTGATGCATGCTCTGGACAAATTGCTCCTGTTGGTAGCATTGCATGTGGTTGGACTTGCGGCAAGTCGCTTCTCATCAATGAATTCCGAGGTGGGCGTGCTGATGATTGGCCTTCTCCTTTCTTCTGTCATGTTGCTTTGGGATGACATCCTGAGAGTTGGCAATTTGACCTCTACTTGAATGACCTCTTTTGAGTGCCGTAGACTAGCTCGAAGGTCAGGTGCCCCAGTCGAAGTGCGCATCTACGTCGTTCTGTAGTGCGAAGTAAGCGCGAAAGGGAGCTTCTCGTGCCAATCGCGATAGGTAATTGCTGTTTTTCTGAAGGATCTTCTACATATTTTTGTTGGCAAGCTTCGACAGCACTGATCATCTTGTGGACGGTACGGTGAAGAATTGAGATGGTTTGATCTTGAATTCCACTCAAGAGGTATTCCATTAGTTTGCTGTTGAAGTTTGAACCATTGTCTTGTGACCCAAATAGCTTCTGGAACTCCATATCTGAGCGATGATGTTCACCCTAACGAAACGCACGGGACGTTGTTATTGCCCTGTGACTTCTTTGAAGGATTGTGCTTCGATCCAATTGGGAGAGGTAGTCGATTGCGACCAGCAAGAATCGGTGCCCATATGGATGCATTGGGATTGAATGGGCCCGATTACATCCATGGCCCCACATTGAGAACGGCCATGGTTCAAATAGCGGGTATAGTTCTTGTTTTGGAGGCACGCGCACCGTGTGCTGTAAATCTGCACTTACTCTTGAGACATGCATTTGACATATTTTGATTGCAATCGGCTTCCATTGTAAGCCAATAAATACCCCTGTCCGCATGATCTTCTGGGCGAAAGCGTATCCGTTCATGGGTGGTCCGCAAATCCCCTTCATGGACTTCGACAATGAGGGGCTTCCTGCTTCTTGCATGGTGACGGCATCGCAATGAGAGCCGTCGTGAAGAAACTTCTTGTATAAGGTATCGCCATCTAGGAAATAACCTCTTGTTGATCCTCCGTATGAAACTTTGCGTTCTTTCCCCCTTGTGCTGTTTTGGGGAAATGTTACTGATTTGCAGATATTTTCTTGATGTCTGTGAACCAAGGTAGGGAAATACCTCTGGTTACCTCTGCTCAATGTGCATGCAAGCTTGGATCATCTGCAATATTGATGCGCAGAAGGCTCGATGTCTCATTTCTCCGGCCAATGGAATAATTGAATGCTAGGCACTGCTAGGGCATCAGCCTAATCGATTATCAGTTCGCGGGAGATAATTAAATTCAATATCAGTTAAATTGTCTGATTAGTGTTTGTAGATAATCCTGATATGGAATGAGCTTTGGGTCTCGAGTGCGCAATGCTCCGTTGTCTGGGAGATGATGAGTGCCGAATCTCCGTGAACGACGAGGAGTTTAACTTGTAAAGTCGAGTGCACGAAGTAGGCCCGAGGATGCCACGCTTTCAATATTCAGCTATGTTGTTTCGTTGCAGGTAAAGGTTGTCTTTGGCCGCAGTTGGGTAATATTGATCATCTTGGGGAGGATACCACAGCTCCTATTCCCCGATCCGTGAGGATTTGACTTGCACCGTACAAAGTACATCTTCCATCTCGGTTCCTAGTTCCATGAGCAAGATTGTTCTCGGACGCGGTAGCCCCGATTTCCAAGGATGAATCATCCTCTCCTGGATACTCAGCTAAATGGTCCACGGATCGCTTCTCTCCCTTCACTGAGTTCGTGGAAATGGAATTGAATGTCGAACTCCGCAAGTTTGTTAATTGCCACCTTAGAAACTCCCTTCCCATCAGTGTTGGCTTGTCGAAAAGATACTTGAGTGGATCATTCTCGGACACTAACAAGGATCTCGTAAGTGCAGTGTTATACTATCAACAGGATCTCGTAGTGCAGGGTTATACTGTCCCGAGTCGGTGGAGGACCACCAAATGAGAGCACAACAGGTACGTTCGGGAAGTGGTGTACCGAGACCTCGCCAGTCTTGTGAACTTCTTGCTGAAGGTAGTAGATTGCATGCTCCTTGGCGCCATGTAACTGTGTGGGGCAAGCAATGCTCCAAATGATTCTTCTCTGACTGTGAGGGTAGAGTGTGAGAGGATGCCCCACCGGCTTTGGCGGGATAAGAACTGGTGGTTTTGTCAAATATGTCTTAATCCTCTTTCGAACGCAACTCTACAATCATCATCCCACTCGACACTTGACGTCCTATCCACAGTTTCTTGAAATAGGGGTTTGCATGTGTCGGCTCAGTTGGAAATGAACCGTCCGACTGTAGTTAACACGACCCAATGAAGCCGCGGATCTCTTTGACTGACCTTGGAGCTGGGAGCTCACGAATTGCTTCGATTTTTATCAGGATCAATCTTCAATGGCCTTTGTTTACTGACAACGAAACCAAGAAGTTTTGCTGAAGTTCATCTCGAAACACGCATATTGACGAGTGTTGAGGCGCAGCTTTTACGTGGTCTAGCCGTTCGAAGAGCTTTCGGAGATAAACTGTGTGGCTTTCATCTTTCTTTGGACTTGGCGATCATGTCGTCGACGGTAGACCTTCAATCATCGCGATGCATCATGTCGTGAAAAAAGGACCACCATAGCACGTTAGATAGGTTGCCCCCTTGGCATTCTTGAGTCCAAAGGTCATGAACCCGGTAACAAAATGTGCCCCCAGGGTGTTGTGAAGGTCGTCTTTTTCTTGTCTTCCTCGGTCCCATAGTCGAATCTGATTGTTTAACCGGAGAATCCGTCCATTAAAGATAAATCTGCTGAATCCGAGCGATGTTGTCCACCAGTAGAATCGATGTGTGGGAGTGGAAAGTCATCCTTGGGACTTCGCCTTGTTGATGTCTGCGATAGTCGACCTCAGACTCCGACCTTCCCGGTCGTTCTAGATGACGGGGACTATGTTGGCAAACCCTTGTGGATAGATAGACACTTTCAATAAAGTTGAGACCTTCAGCAACGCTACACTTCTTCCTTGATTGCATGGGCTAGTTTCACAGGCTTATAAAAAACGGCGCTTGCTTCTGCTTTTATAGGATGATTTGACGGATATGTGTATGGATCTTGTGCACGACAATCTCCGAATCTAATCCCCGGCATGTCCGTGTATGACTAAGCAAGAACGTCAGAGAATTCCTTTAGCAGTTTGACGATGTCTATCTTCAGTTTCCTCCTTTGACAAATCTTCGCCGATGAACAACTCCGTATGGGTTCATCACTATCACGAGTTCCGATGGTCGTATTGAAACCGGCTTATCTGCAG
This sequence comes from Melastoma dodecandrum, assembly GCA_029817715.1. NCBI lineage: Eukaryota > Viridiplantae > Streptophyta > Magnoliopsida > Myrtales > Melastomataceae > Melastoma > Melastoma dodecandrum. The sequence goes on from JARUPY010000168.1 coordinate 139,886, forward strand.
AGTGAATGTCCTTCAGGTTACTTCCTGTCGCTTAGACCGGTTGTTCCAATCCATAATATCTGTCCATGGATTTGGGGTCATCTACTGCTTCTCCGTCTTGTCAAGAGGTTTTCTCCAGGTACTCCCCGAAGCGCCGTTCCTGAAAAAGGAGAAGAAATTAGGAGTGATGTATTCAAATGAACTATTTGCAATATTTTTTCATGTTACAATTTATAACAAGGTAGTCGCTTTTGACCAAAAGAAAATGTTGTGGGATCAGGACTCAGCGGGTCCCTCGGACGTTTCCATCAGATTCGCCCTGATCATCAGCGGCCCGATTCCCACAGAACGCCCCTAGGTAACAGCCCTAGGGGTCGTGTTACATATAAGAACAACCTTGCTATTCCGAGACCAGGAATGTAGCAAGGTAACCTACTCTAAGACTCTATCCTATCTAAGTGCAGAAAAAGTAAAGATGGAAAGTTTCACCCGTCGAGAGGCATGTCAGGCCTCGGTCGGGATCGACGCTTCCATACATACAGACTTTCTTCAGAATTCTTGTTGTCCCTATCTTCTCAGTCTTGTTTTCTCCTCAATTCTTTCAGCTCATGGTAGGAGATTCCATCGTCTGCTTGGAGGATGCGCTTCAACCCTTAGAGGCGTCCTAGCCAGGATTGGGCACCCGTGGAGCTCGAAAAGGCGGTGCTCGGGCTTGCTGTTACATACGATTTGTATTTATTGGTCCCATGGAATGGCGAAGTATATAAGGTATGATTACGAGCCCGTCTTAGCGATGTCGACGCCTATGACCGAGCCCAATATTCACTTGGATGACATTAACATGTTCAACAGTCGTCCGTATCGCAATTTGGTTTTCATTCGTCAGCCCTGCAATTCATATCCTCCAGCTTTTTCCGACAAAATTTTCGCCTTCCATTGTCCCGCCACCTCCGATGAACGTATGAAACGGGATGGCCGTTTTGTTATCGTGTAGTGGTATTGAGCCCTGCTGGCGTCGTACTTCTTCGCGTACTGTGAATCCGAGTCCAGTAGTCCAGGGCAGGAACCTGGAATAGTGATCGGAATTAATCCATCCCTTGTCCTCCGGATTCCGAGTCCTTGGGCCCGGTTGATACTCCGTGTCTGAGGAACTCCTTCCGAAGGCACTGATGTTTCCCCCTGTCTTCAGGGGATCAGTTTTGTAGTCGCGCCTCACCATGTTGACCAACTCCAAGGTTTGTGTTTGTTGACTGTCTATTCGGTGGGCTCTCCCACGTTTGTGGCATGTCAATCTCGTGGCAAAGCTCCATTGAAATGTTCTCCCTCCCCGACACTGTGATGAAGCTTGCCATCTGAGGAAAATCGAACCATCTGGTGTAAGCGTCTAAGGAATTGGCCTCGGCTATGATGAATCCATGGACCGCCCGCAGCAACATGTTGAAGGACCCTGCAGTCTCCAGAATCTGAAACTAAGTAGAGAATAAGGTTGGCCCAATTTTTGATTTCCAACGTGACTTCGCCATGGGCCCGCCATTTTTCGCGTCGTCGAAAGCCCGAATAGTTAAGTTTGGATTGAGAAAGCTTCTCCACAGTTAAAAATGTTGAGCTTTTGAGCTACCGCCAACGGTATGATAATAACCCCCGACCCGCCATCGATGAGAACCTTTAGAGAAGGTGGTTTCATCACGACGACTGGAGCGTGATGAAGAGAGCATTGTTGTGATCCTTCCTGCCTTGGCTCCTGGTAGATCATCTTTCTGAGAAGTTAATTACGTTGTTTCCTCAGCATGCTGCTTCATGTACGCATCCCACGCGGCGACTCTCTACACTCTATTCGACCTACTCTGGCACATGTACCTTTCGGCTAGAAAACTTCTCCAACATCTCCCTGTGCTTGTCGGAGGAGTGGATGAGGTCAAAACAGTGAGATTTGGGCCGGCTGCTTTCGGAAGCTGCACGAACTAAGTCATAGTCCGCTTCCCTTCAACCGTATCAATCACTTGGCGGATTCTTGTTTCATTCGATGGCGCCTTGGGCTTTCGAATATACAGCTGGAGATGAATCTTCAGGGGGCAGGTTACAACCATTCTAGATCGAGTAATTAATTTCAACCTTCATGGCCGAGAGACGTGCAGGTGGGTCTCATCATACTCGGAAGTCCTTGGTTCTGTCGTTGGCGATGATTTCTGCTTGAAACGCCTCTGATTGTGTCGATCCCAATGAAACATAAACATACGGGCGTCCTTGGCCTGGCCGGACGGGGAACCAATGTAAACCCATCAGGCATGATCGTGGGCCTGAGCTTTTCTGTTAATCTTGGGTCCTCGTACTCTTCCTCTACTCGGGCTGCGGCCTCGGCCTCGACCATGCTGTAACCGGCGCTCACGACATTGAACAACCCTTTTTTTTCCTTGGTTGTGCATAGTCATATTCATACATGTTCCACCTCTTCTTCATGTTCGGCCGGCCAAAACTAGCGAAGGAATTTGCCAAACGCGATGTGTAAAATTTACATGCATCTGCGAGAGGATGTCTCCTTAACATTTGGGGCAAGCCTGCAAGCGCCAGAGAATGTAATAGCCCCTTCTTCCAGCAGGTTCTGAATCTTGGAACTTCAGAGCAATACAGTCCTTGGTGTCTTGCCCCCGATGCTCCCCGAATGATACTGACAAACCGCTTGTGGGGTTGTAATCCCGAAAGATGAAGGGTTGGTGGCCCTTGGGTTTCCACGGGTTTTATAAAGCCCCATATCTCTCAAGCGGATCTTGTGTTGGGGGTCAAGTTCCTCGAGTCTACGCCGGGGGCACTCCTGGTTGTGCAGGCCTTGGCTGCTGTGGTCCCACCAGGTTGACTAGGGGGTCTGAAACGAGTTGCAGCCGGGGCTGGAGGGTCCTGAGCGTCGTCTTTCCACATACGTCCTTTGCGCTGTAGAAAGTCGGTGGTGGGAGTTGCCCTCTATCGATTGCCTATTTTGCTCAGCAGTTGTAATAGACTCTTTGGGCTTTGGCTTTCTAACTGCCGTTTTTTGCCTAACAAAAAAAAAAAAAAAAAAAAAAAAAAAAAACAAAAAAAAAAAATTAATAAAATAAATAAAAATGAAAAAGAAATAGAAAAAATGAAAAAAAGAAAAAAAGAGAAAAAGAGAAAAAAGAAAAGAAAAAGAAAAAGAAAAAGAAAAAGAAAAAGAAAAAGAAAAAGAAAAAAGAAAAAGAAAAAAAGAAAAAAAGAAAAAAAGAAAAAAAGAAAAAAAGAAAAAAGAAAAAAAGAAAAAAAAGAAAAAAAAAAGAAGAAAAAAAGAAGAAAAGAAAAAAAGAAAAAAAAAAAAAAAGAAAAAGAAGAAAAAAAAAAAAGAAAAAAGAAAAAAGAAAAAATAAAAAATAAAAAAGAAAAAAAAAAAAAGAAAAAAGAAAAAAAGAAAAAAAGAAAAAAAGAAAAAAAGAAAAAAAGAAAAAAAGAAAAAAAGAAAAAAAGAAAAAAAGAAAAAAAGAAAAAAAGAAAAAAAGAAAAAAAGAAAAAAAGAAAAAAAGAAAAAGAAAAAGAAAAAGAAAAAGAAAAAGAAAAAGAAAAAGAAAAAGAAAAAGAAAAAGAAAAAGAAAAAGAAAAAGAAAAAGAAAAAGAAAAAGAAAAAGAAAAAGAAAAAGAAAAAGAAGGGGAAGGGATTCATCCCTTCTCGTTTAACTCCGTCAAGCTTGTCTGCGTTGATGACTGCCTGCTAGCGAAGGTGGAGAAAGTTTGCCCGAGTCATTTAGGGCATGTTACGCACGTGGGAGCAACTGCATGAATTCATCGATGGGGCTACCTCCTCCCCCGTAAGTGCCGGCCTTGATCTGAGACGCAATGTGGCCTGAACCAGTAGGCAAACTGCTTGACGTCCTCGGTGCGATATCCTCTTTAGTTTCCGCAAATCCGATATTGTTGGCGCCATTTCTACGTTGAAGCTGTAGTAGTTTGAGGAAGTCAAGAGCTAGGTCTTTGAATGTTGTCATACAGGCTAAACATCTTTGGTTGTAGTACCATTGCAAGCACTGATTCCGCCAAGCTTTCTTGAAACAAGGCGATGCGAAATTTGTCGTCGGCAGGGTATAAGCAACCATTTTTGTGGCAAAAGTGCTTGAGAAGTAGTTACGGGCCACCATCTCCCGCGGAACTTCACGAATTCAGGCATCTTGAACTTTGGTGGGACTTGTATTTGAGGGAATCTGGAAGTTGGCTTAACTCCCAATTGTGTGGCCCCGGAAACCCTTGGATGGCGTTTAGGCGCTCTTTCAATTTCGCCATGCGGCGAGCCACCTCTTGCTACATTGAGGCAAGTTGGGGTGTTGGACATGGGAAGTTGGCCCGAATGTCATTGGAGGGGTAGGGAGTTGGCCCTTTGGTATGTTGGGTGAGGGTAGTATGGAGGTTAAATAAGGTTGAGGCATAGGAAGAGAAAGGGGTGGAACCACGCATGTATAGGGTTTATATAAGGATGCTACAAACTCCGTGAAGGTAGCGGATCCGGGCATGACGCCGGGTTGTAGAAAGGTCAAAGAGTTTGATGAAGTGTTTTAGGCTAGGATGGGATGGGTATAGTGGTGTTTGGGGTCCTCTGTGGCAATGACTGGACGGAAGTTGTGGTAGTTTTGAGAGGAGGGTAGAGAGCAGGTGTAGCTGCTTAGCTGTCTTTGGAGGATTTCGGCCATCAGCGTCTTCAAGGAAGGAGAGTTTCGGGCCGTGAGAGACTCCACCTTGTTCTCCCAGTGAATGATTAACGCGCGCCTTGGGCTAGCATATTTGGTTGTAGGATTGAAGGGAGCTGCGTGCCGACCATTATCAATGGGTGTTGTAGATGCAACAAGCGGTGGGATGTACAATGGCGTAAGTCTCCTCCCTTTCTGAGGGTTGCCTAGCAGTGAGGATTGGTCTGGTGCAACGGCGGGGAAGGCTGAGATGGGGAATGGCGAGGCGGGCTCCATCGAGGCAGAGATATTCCATGGCGGCGGGTGGTGGAATGGCGTTCGCAAACTCCACACTAGCGTGGGTTATTTTCTATCTTCTGCTGCCCGGGACAAAGGACCATAGGAGTCAACTGCTGGTCCCTGGCTGAAGCTTCAGCCATCACTGCTTTGAATGGCGCGAGATCTGGGGCGCTTTCGGTATGGAGCCATTGCTTCAGTACCTTATAGCGATTGAAACAAAGGAAAATCCGATCAACATCAAGCAGTGATACTACGGATGCATCGACACGTAGTGATGCATGATATGTCTAATGTAGGGATTGAGTTGTTGTCATTCGAATTTTAGCCCCAAAAGAAGCGAATTATTGAATTAGAGATCCAACAAGGTCAACATCTTAATATAATCAACAGAAAGGAAATATAGAAATGGGCTCGCAAGCCCGATAGCAGCATGAAGACGTCGTCAGTCAGAGACGATTCCATTTGCGAGTGGCGCTTCCTCCAGAAGCGCTGGGACTGAGCTGCACGATCCTCCTCCTCGGGTTCGCGAGGGAAAGCTCCGACAGAATTTCTTCTGTGAGGGTCATCCATGTGCGGGAGATATGCGCGTTCACCCTCTAGGAGTTCTGTCGAGGACTGATTGGACGGAAGAGCTAGCTGTAGGGGTGCCCTGGTCCCTCGGAGTCAATCCTAGCTGGTGTCGAACTTGGTACGCGGCGCGTAATAGGAGGTTCCTCCTAATCCCAAGATTGTAACTGAAGAGCACGTCCGTCGATGAGGTGGATGGCGTTCATCCATTAACGAAGCAATGGGCTCTCTGATAGAAAGTCGTCCCAGGCTCCAGGGAACGGAACAATTCGTCCGACGTCCGATGAATGGTTGCGCACTGGTATGGACGGGCACGCTCTAAACGTTGTCGGCCAGCAATCCCGGTGTGTGCTCTCTTGTGAAGGCTTCTCCCGTGATCCCGAGATTGGCGTGTAGAACCATACTTGCAGCGGGGCTGGGCATAAGGGCATCCTGTGGTTGCGGACTATTCTCGCTTGGCTTTCCACACGCATGATGTTTGGTGAGGCTTAAGTTGGAGTCGTCGTCCGATCAGGTTGGGCAGCGGAAAGGAGCGTCTTCAAGTATTGCCTTGGTGATGTAGACAGCTGCGCCGGTTGATCGTCTTCTCAGTTCTTTGGGTACAGGATCGTCCCGACGAAAAGGAGGATGAATGCACAATGCTGATCCTTGGCCTTCTCCCATGCACTGGGTTGAATGTGCACCATCTGGAGATCAATGACTTCCTTGACGCAAATATCTCCTTGTGGGAGTTGAAGAGCCCGGGGACGCTTTGCCCGATGAAATCTGGAAGAAGCTTCGCTATGTATTCCTTCGCGTTTGTCGATCCGAGGCCCGAGGGGCAGTATTTCCTGTGCGGTGGGGCATCTCAGCGAGGTTGATGTACTCCTCGTAGAGTGGCCGACCAGCTTCAAGTCCCCAAAGCGAAAGACAAAGGTGTCTGGATCCAAGCGCAGCCACCCAGGTTCTTCAGGAGAGCCCAGTCCAATTTCCAAAAGACGCATGAGGTGGAAGAGCCCCTTGAGCTTGGACTGCACGAACTCGAGTTCGGATGGCCTCAGCAATGGCAGCCACTGGTGGAGATGATCGTCGTTAGGCATATTTTTCTGTTCGCAGTGAGATGGGCTCCATGTAATCTTACCTGCACAATAGGGTGTTATTCGGTAGATGATAACCATTCCAATCCCAAAACCTAGTATTAATTTTTTTTTTTTTAGGCAAGCGATGTGCGCAATGCGTGTTCAAGTAAAACAGAATGCATGTTATCACGAAGAACGTTTGTATATTGAAAAGCTATCATGCAGTTATTGAATGTGTATGGATCCATTAAAGCGGTAAAAGGAGTTAGGGAAGGGAGAAAAGGAATTTCAAACCCCTCCCGTGTGACCAACCCAAACCGCTGCAAAACTGAAACAGAGGTTAATGTTACAGTTTATCACATACAACACATACATGAACCGTGTCCCCTTGCACTAGTAACATGCTACCTTAGTAACATAAACAACAGATGCACATGTCGGCGTCTGGTACCTGTAGTGGGTCAAGCAATTTCTAGACTCCGGATGGAGGCTTCTAAGACCTCCCTCGTACTAAGGGAGTGGCGGGTCCCGGTTCATAAGCCTACCGAGCCGCAGGGAAGCAGCGAGGCCGTTCCTTACGGTGGACCCCCTAAAAATCCTAGTCCCGGGTATAGGGACTTACTAAAGTATTGCTAGAAGAGCGGGTATACATATACTAGGGAGGAGATTCATACAAAAGTCACCGAGCCTATCAATTACATGCGAAAACAAGTAACTCATCTATCCGCATGTGGTAATAAAGGCTTTCTTAGGCAATCCACATGCCGTATCACCCCAGCGGAGTCGCCACCTCCCCGAATGTTACGCAGCGTGCGCCCTTCCGGCCCTAGCAGCGCGGCGCGGGACGGCTGACCGGTTATTTACACGCAAGCACCGAGGATCCGGGCCCTCTCCACCGAGGCCTCAGTCCGGTCAAAAGCGTTACCGCATCCGATACGCCTGGACGCAGCGGAAAGGGGCCCCAGGGTTGGTTCGTTCCCTTGATTTCGCGAACGTGTCTGCGTGGCGGTTTCAGCCAAACCGTTCTCTCAGTTCCCTGGGAGGCGGCGCGAGCGACAAGGCTTTGCGTTTTTAAGGCCTCGCTTCTCCGCGAAATTTCCGGGGATGGCCCAAAAGCGGCTCGGCTCGATGTAGCCGTGCACCTCACCCGGTATGGCATCCTCGAAAATAATATACATAAAAGGGTTTATTATAGGGGTTTGTGTTTTTCAGCTTTAGTGGAAATTAACTTGTTCAGAAGTCCCCTGCCACCGACCTTAGTTTTTAAAAATGTGATTTTAATTCTGAACAAATCAAAGTTCTTGGGTTCTGGGGATTCCTCAATTTCCTAACTCTTAGTGATTCTACCACACTTGTCGAAAATAAGGGTGGCGATTTGTCCAAAAAATAACGTTACTTTTGGATTGACAGGGTGTGTTGGGACCCCGATCCGGGGAGGTGGGCCCCGGACTTCTTGTCAACGTTTTAAAACTGGGCTTTTGGGACCCCGAATTTAGTTGGGTTTGAATTAACATTGAGCATTCGACGTCCAAACCTTAATAAAAGCCTAAAAAATCGAGCACAAAAACCACAAGCAATTATTTCAGATCAATAAAAAAAGAAAAAAAAAATAAAGATAAATGGTGGGCGGTGAAAGGGCGGTGGGTTGCGGGCCTAATGCAACTTGGGCCCCGCAACTATCTTACAATATGGGACTGTAAAATATAAATTCCGGGGTCTGAGGCCCCCGCACTCCTCCCCTTTTGTACCTTTCGGGTGAAGGATTGGGGCCCGCTGATTACTCATCAAGCACCGCTATTTTTTAGGCACGGGGTTCTAGATTTAAAAACACCGCGGTTTGATACACAACGTCTTTCGTGGTAGTTTCGATCTTCGTAAGTTTGAATTTGGTCTTCCTAAGTTGCCATGCTCAGTGTACGAAGCTAAGAAAAAATGAAATTATAAGATGTGGTTAGAATTGTTAAATTTTGGTGGTGTAAAAACATAATTATAAATCGGGAAGTGATAAGTCATGCTTTACCTTTTCACTGAATAGTACACGAATTGTTATCCTCATTTATCCATGAAGTCACGCATAGTTAGTTTTCCGATGGGTTCCCATGTTAACAGAAGATGGAAACCCTAGGATAGTTCGAAAACCCAAACTCGTTACTGTGGGTTGCGATGCTCGAGTGACCAGCACCTTTCCTCCTTCGTTGGCCTGGGGGTCTTCTCCTATGAGTCTGGGCATGATTGATGTTCGCCCGCGCCCGAGTGGGAACCTTCGGCTAATGCCTGGACAGATAGAGGGTTTTTGGTGGCCGGGGGTTTGTGGAGGACTGTCAAAAGGGGGGCGTTTCGCTTGCCGTAGATGCTTGGTGCCCGGCGCGCCGGCGAACGGAGGAGGTGGGGCTCACAACTGTGGACAGGTGGATTGGGAGTTGTCCAGGAGGAGGGTGACTGAGGACTTGGTCAGCTGTCATGGTTTGCCATTCGTCAGGGCTTGAAGTGCGCCGGGAATGGAGCCTGTACCGTGTCTGGGGTTTTGCGACAGTGCCGTGGCTGGTGTAATCTGAGGACTGGGGGAAGGCTTGGGTAGTCGTGGGTTGGCACGTGGCTGTTGGGAACGCCGGGGCCGGTGTCGTTGGCTTTGCTGATAAGGAAGGGTGCCGGGGAAGGTTAGTGATCGGGGGAGTACCTTGGGACTGGAGCGGCCACCGAGGGCTTTCGAAGCGGGTCTGCCACCGCCGGGGGGAGGAGCAGCGGGGACCAGTTGACCGTGAGCTTTTGGTGGGAGTAAATTAAAGGTTAGCTGATGTGGGCTCGGCCTTCGGAGTTGGGTGTTGTTTGATGGGGTTCTGGTAACAAGTTGATCGTGATAGTTTTGGAAAAAGATTTTGGACCGTGCTATGGCATTGGGGTTTGGCTGTAATGGGCGGGAGGGGGGCGGCTTCATGGCATGGACGACAAAATCGGGAGGACAGCTTCGCTAAAGGAGGAGGGGACCCATGCCAGTGCAGTGTTATAAGTGGGTCGGTTATCCTCATTAACCAGACAGCGGCCCGGAGGCCGTATGTGCGACAGTTGCTGAGGGGGGGTCGTGAGTTGAGGAAATAGGAACCGCTGTGTCCGGGGAGTTTGAGTTTGATCCGATAGCGTGCCAGGAAAATCCGAGTACAGGTCGTCATGGCTGGTATTTGGATTGGTTTTACCGAAGCCTGGATACCGTCATTGTGTAGGAGTAATAAAACGTCAGGAGGATCGGGGAAGCTTAATCGCTGCTGATTTCTGGGCACGCCTGGTGAGTTATAGCATGTTTACTGCCGTTCCCTGTTTGTTGTGAACTAGGAGGATTCCATGATATATACACACCTGCACAGAAGGAAGAACGCAGTCAAAAGCTAAAAGGAGGGCTCCCCACGTAGCTAAGTGCATCCGTGGGGAGGTTTGGACACAAACATACACTGGCGTTGAAGGTGAATGGTAAGCCTATTCAGAGCATCCAGAGACGCGAGGGAAATGGCATGCTGGGGAGGAGTTGAGGGTTGCCTTCTTCTAAATGAGTACGCCAACGGTAGTTCATGGAATTTGGGACCTGCCATTCGAAAGGTTGTTTATCATCGTATGCCGGCGTCTCAGGGGGATGGGGTCTGTCTCCTGCACGAGAATACGTCTCTCCGGCCCGTGCTGTTGGCTGGTCCTGCTTTGGTTAGATAATTAGAGAGGGTTCCGGTATTCTGGACTTCGATCTTCTTACCTTGGCGGAAGATGCAAGGTGGACTGAAGAGCTGCGATGACAAGTGGAAGAAGTTGAAGGAAAGGACGGGGAGGGAAACAAGGGCGAGAGGTCGATGGCTTCTCGAGATCCTCCCCTGTCTCCTTCAGAGGAAGAGGTGGAAGAAATGTTTTTTTCCCTTTTTTTCCCCCCAAAGATGGGTAAGAATAAATTTTTTGGCCACTGTGTTGATCGATGAACCCCCCCTTTCAAAATGGTGAGTCCCTGCTCCTCCTTTTATTTCCTCCCCGTGTTCCTGTCACTTTTGTCCTGTTAACTTACCCTCGTTTCCCCTCATCTGATTCTTCATCACCTGTTCTTTTCTTCCCATCCCATTTCCACATTTCGTTAAATCTGGTTAGAAATTTGGATTGGTTTAGGGTCAGGTTTTGAGGATGCGGAAACCTTTTAGGGGCGCAGGATCTTTTCATGGCTTGCGTCGAGATCGTCCTTCCCCCTACAGGAGATCGACAGGGCAGAGATTTCATGTGAGAGTCTTCATACTGCCAAGGGTGTGTTGGGATCGTTTCCTTCTGCAAGGATCCTTTCTGGGGATTGACAGGGGGTGGTTAATAAGTCATAAATTTCCTCTTTTCGATCTGGGCTGGGCCAGCTGGTTTTGTAGGTTTGTTATGGCTATTGGCCATCGGGCTGGGACTTTGTGGTTTTTCTTTTGTTTAGTCCTAGCTTGCTTAGGATTGGGTTATCTTTGGCTTGATTTGGTGAGCCCTTTTGGCCTGGTCTTTTGGTTTCTGGGCTGTTTTTCTTCTTTGGGTTTCTTTGGGTTTGTGTTTTGATTCTCCGGCCCTTTCCTTTGGGCTGAAGGATGATGAATTTGAGATTGATAACCAATTGTTTCGGTTTTGATCACTTGCGTCGTTGCTGTTGTGTGAAACAATTGGAATTTTTATATATGGTGTTCTTCGCATTGCGACCCTGACCTGCGCCTGAAGCTGGGCAGGCTGCGTATGGACGGGTCATTGATGGTTGCTGGAGGTTTTGGTAAAAATCGCTCTTACTGGGTTCAACAGTCTTTGACCGTTGCTGTTGTCTTGCAAATCTACCCATGTATGATTTTGTTGGTTGACCTTGCTTGGCTGCTGATGGTGAATAGTCTTTGACTCCCTGCAGCCCGTTTATTATTATTTTCATTCGAGATGCAAACTGTACGCATATCTGATGTCGCGTTTGCAGAGACTACTAGTTGACGGTTTATTGGAGTAAGAAAATCAGCCTGGCAAGAGCCATGCCCTTTCGAGCATCGGCGGCGATTGTGAGCTTGCAGCAGGTTTGCTGCTCGCGAGTGTTTGTGGTGATCGCGAATCTGTGGAGATGCTGCTTCTCTTGTTAATGTGTTTGTTGTTAATGCACAAAAGATTGTTGTTTTTTCTACTGGTAATATGTCGTTGTTATATGTGTCGTGGCTGCTTGCAGCACTATCTGGGTGGCTAATATTCAATGCAGCAGTAGTAACGGCAGTACACCGACAAACTGCCCTGTCGATTTGGAGCCATTGATTAGCGGCGCTAAAGCGTCGGTGCTATTCGTGTCGGCGCTCGTTCTTACTTGCACAAACACTCCGTGTATCTGATATAAGCGTGTTAGGCAGGAACTAGGGGTCGAGGGTATTGGAAGAAGGCAGCCACTTGGTGGATGGAGTCTCGTCTTGGCCGAGCGTTCAATCGCAGCCGATCGGCCAGCAGATTGCTGCTGCTGCTTCTGGAGTCTGAAGATTTGCCTAGTTGCTGTCCCCTTTTGCATAGAGAGCTGCTGCCTTGCCCTCCGAGTGCCGACTGAGACGGTCAAGGCGGGGTCTGTGCCTGATGAATGCGGATAGGACGTTGTATATATAGTAGTTTGGTCTTTCCTCTTCTTTTTTCCTTTCACCTTTCGTGTGAGGGCATGGCTCCTGGAAAAAGAATAAATTGGACTGTGCAAAGAGGGCGTGCGTATGTATATAGAATGGGATGGGATGCAACTGTTGTATTGGACATCGATTGAACCAAAGCATCTTCGTATTTTTCCAATGGAACCTTCTATCCGAATTTGGGATCTATTCCTCCTCTCTTAAGCTTAAGCCCTCCTGATCCCGTAGATTGAAGTGAACATAATAGGAACCTGTTTATCTAAATACGGCTGGTTTCACTCAGTCAATTGCTGACGATAGACTAATTGGCCATTGGGTTTTCATTCATTGTGTGATTCTCATGTTAATATTCAAGTGCCATCTTGCTATCGAATGCTTTCATCGATGTCTTAGACAGTTTGACGGACCGTATATTTGATGGTTATTACATTGCAATTGATGAATTTTTTTTAATGGAATATTTTCATTTTCCAAAAAGTTTTTTACTACTTAACGATTTCGAATCCGCGACCCCCTTTTTGTTTTATTACAAGGAACATGGAGGATCCAAACTGATTTCATGGCCCCAAATGGTTGGAAGACTACAAGAAGTATCATCGATCCCTACTCCAGCGACATATCTGCCGGAGATTATCTAAGGCTTCAAATTGTGTTGGCAAAGTGTCGAGATGACGAACCGATACTTTCACGGTCCTACTTGAGGGAGTCGTTTTCCATGGCGTGTGTTCACGTAATCAAATTGGGATCACCTCAACATTGGCTGTGATGTTGTTGCTTCCGCTGCAAAGTTCGAACATCTCCCTGCGTCTCCTTGAGATACCTCCAATGCAGCTGCTCCCTCCTACCAGACTTCCTTCCTGCATATATCACCATCCAAAGTAAAATCATGATTGATCCCCGTCTCCCGCGTAAGGGAAGCGTGGTTATAATGAGCAGGCACTGAATGATGATAGCTAACCCACAAACACAGGGAAGTGCAGGCAGTTCTAGGCGCTTCTCTGGAAGCCCAACCAAAAAACCACCTTCCCCGTTTTGTCTTGACAAGTGCCAACAGGGGATATGACGGCATGGAGCGACTGAGGACTGTGTCTCGATGATGCTCCGTCCTTCGTACCATTTAGCAGCCTAATCAGAAGCCATAACAGGATTAGTAAATATCGTCGGATCTGCAGAGTCGATAGCCTTAAACCCATAATGCACTTGTTTTCAGCAAAGTCCAACCCGGTCAATCTAGCTCGTGTATCTGGTGGGCTGACCAGAAAAGCATCCGCACCTAGACGCCTCGAAGTTTTCGCTCCACTTTCTTGTTTGAGAGAGGTTGCCCCATATATGACAGTCACCTTGAGCCCCATCAGCCTGTGCATACTTGACCGCACCATGGAGGCCCAAGCCACTCCGAAGAACCGACCAACGCCCACATGCATCCCGGGCTTACTAGAGGGCCATAGTTTCTTCCAAGGGGCTGTACACCGTGATCCCGGCACAAAGCAGGGGGAGACGCGCCGTCCAGTGGCAAGTTAATGGGGATCCTGACGATTAAATTAAAATGCTCGTCGGCCAGACCATGAAGTTCGAGTAGCCTCCATAGGTAATGGTCCCGTCGAGGGTTGTTTGGCTGCCATAGGTGAAGATTTTCCTGGGGCAATAATTCTCGAGGTTGTCCGCAAATTTGGCGCATGCATCTGCAAGACTGGACCTAACAGAACGACACAGACTCTGTCACCAACCTTGTATTTGTTCACCTTGGGATCCAACACTCAGTCACTATGCCAACAAGTTCCTGCCTAGAAAATGTAACCAAATCACCTCGATGAGTGAAATACTTCAAATTTCGATAGCATTAATAAGAGATTTTAGCGATAATCAATGTACACAGGGAATGACAGGGTAGGAGGAAAGTGCCCCAATCGTTCTTCATGAGGTGGAGATCAGTATGACAAATTCCGCAGTAGGTGATTCTTGAACGTCACATCTCTCTCCCCGGTTGCCCTTCCAACAGAGAAAGAGTTTGTAGTAAACGTTAATAAAACATTGATAAATTTTTTTTCTGTGTTTCCGGGGGGTGGCTAAGGAAATGAGATTCATAAACAAAATATGTCGGATTCGGTTAGGTTGTCTCAGACATCATGGAGAACTTGAAAGGGGACGAGGTGGTCCTGGACGTGTCCCTTGCCGCATATCCATAGGCTGCGACAGGGTGCTCCTTCTCGTGATCCACTGGGGGGCCATGTCGAAATGATGATTCTGGTCGTATCGTATGATGTATGAAATGGGTCGGAATGGAAGGCTGAAGGGAGGGGGCGTTTTATATGGGGGGGGCGGAGGGAGGGGGAGGGAGAGTTGATGTCAGGTTGGATGGATGTTGTTGGTGTTCTTATTTTATCAATTCAACAGAAGAAGAAGAAAGAAGAAGAAGAAGAAGAGAAGAGGATAACGCCCATTGGATGAGCGCATCAGTTCTCCTTTTTTTCTTTTTCCTATAAAGGAAAGAATTATTAATTTCCTTATTTTGTTCTTTTTGCATTTATTTACTGTCTTTCGCGAAAACATAACACATGAAAAATAGTTAGTAATAATATATAAAAAATGTGATAAAAAAGTTCGATATATCTTATTTCTCTCCAAATTTCACCATTAAAATCGTTTTTTTTTTGTTTTCTTGTTTATTGTGTATAGTTGAAAGGATTAGCTCGTCCGATCAAATGTTTTAATTTGGTGCACCATTTAGAGAGATATCTGTGGACTACATGTTTTTATATTCTAATACCGATGATTTTTTATTTCTTTTACATTAATGACTATGTTTTAAATCTAATCATTATTATCTCGTATTGTTTACTACATTTACATCTCACGTGTCATGTATTTGCCAGTGTCTTAGTCGAGGTTCGTATTTTAAAATTCTCAACACATAACAAAGTCCATTTAAGCAGTCTTTTAAAAAATTACAAATCATGACACACTTATTGAATAATTTAACCCGCCTATTCCAATAAAATATTTATAATAAAGTTTTAACTATGAAATGATAAGTTAAGAGAAAGAGATAAATTAATAAATTTAATCAAGCATGTAATAACTTAAGGAAAGAGTCTAATAACATTTTCTAAAGAAAGATAAATCATAAAAAAAAGATGTAAAGATATATCTAGATATCGACAAAATTTTAAATTAATAAGATTTTAGGTGATAATTAATCGTGGAGTTTTGTTCGTAATTAAGGTTAGTAGTGAAAATATGTCGCAATTTAGGACATCTACTTTCGAAATTCTTGAAAGGTAAAATATACCATCAATTTTGAGTCAACTTTCTATTTTGTCATTATTTTATTTTGTTATATAATTTTGTCACTAACTTTTGCTTTCAAATTGATTTCGGCCAATCTCGAATTTTTTTTAGCGAAAGCCAAATAAGGTCTTAATATAGTCCGATCCGTGTCTTATAGTAGTGGAGTTCCAACCTATCATTCATTCGCCTCATAATCCACTTTACTCGTAGAAGTGGCCTCTCAATATAGCCATCATCCGGCCCTCATCAGTTTTGCGTACTTTTTACACCATCGGGAACCACCGTTCAATTTCGACGTCCAACTCACTTGATCTGACTATCAAAATTTATAATAAAATAACATTTTCGTTTTTTTTGTCAATAAATGGAAAAAAATTCTTTTTTAGCATAGCATTAAAACAGAAGATCCCAATATCTCATATCATTTTTTTTCTACTCTTAAGGGAATATATACATTATAAAGTTTTAATATGCTAATATGAAACGGTCATCGATAATTCAGTGCATACGTGAATTAACTTAAAATAAATAACATTCATGAACATTTAAATGTCCAACCCTTTCTTCCTATGAATGTTGACCTCATGTCACCAAAGAATTTTAATTCATTCCATATCTCATAATAACTCCCCATCCAAAAGTATTAGGCGAAGATCCCCAAATTGCTTGTTGGTCCGATATCAGGTATTCAATTATCATTTTTATTTGTTATTCCTCTTTGCGTCCTTCAGCAATATAAATTTTGGGCCACATATCTAGGTACCATATGTGGATTAACGGTCCAGAATGTAGGCCCAAAGTACATGAGGCTCAGTAAGGAGGTAGCTGTGGAAACACACCAGATGAAGGCTTGCGAGCGAAGCAATTACCAAGCGATAGGGAGGAAACTCTGCAGCGAAGGCTAGTGGACGCTACGACCGATCAGTGGCTGCAATGGGAAGATTTCGGGTAATCTCGAGATATGAAAGGAAATTGTTGCCAAAGCTACTCAAATGAACATGAGATATTTCATGAAGAATGACAACAAGCACGCATAATATATGTACAATATTCATTTCCGTATTCATGTAGGTCTCGCATAGTATATATAGTCGTCCTTAGGCATTGTATACAACACACCTCTATACATACGGACATATAGTCTTTTTATCTTCAAGCATTCAGGCGTTCAAGCATTCCAGCGATCTTGTTCCTTCCGAAGGCATCGTCGATGGCATCTGTGAGTGCTTCCGTTTAAGGGTGTCGTTTCTGTTGCCTTCTCCTTTCTCTCCTCATTCACAAGGCGACTACACAATTCAACGAACATCCGAGTACGAGTTTCTCGTAGTGCCGAATATTTCCGATCTGTTTGGATCCGGCTTGTCCAGCGATCACTTCTAGAGCGAACACACCCTTGGGCGACTATAGTAGGAGAATATGCCAACAATGCCGAAAACCAGAATTGGTGCCAATTCGAACAACCTCAACGGTAGCAAATCCGACGAGGAAAAAACAATGATGGCGGCAATAACCCAAAGCCAAAACATGGTTGGGAACTGTCCGCTATTATGAGTACCCTCCAACTCTTAATGGAAAGGGTCAGTGCTATTGATAAGAAACACGAAGGAGAAAATTGACTCTAAGATGGATGTGGTCGTCCAGAACCTGGAGACCATACGATACCCATAAGCAGCTCTAGTAAAGAGAAGGTAGAATTGGCCACCAAACGTCACTTCGACGATGAAGCTCGTAAGGCATCAATTATCGAAGGAAAGAAAAAGGTCGATGTGGACGTTGTCCCTCATATCTCCACATGTTTTAAAGGACCTGTCCGCAATAACCCGCCACTTGTGATCAACAAGAGCGGAATAACTGGGCGACAAGATTTTCAGGCTGCGTATCAACCTCCGTTCTGAAACAGGGAAAATTCTTATAGACTGGGGGAGAATGATCAAATTTGTTCTCCTGAAGAACATCGACACTCTGAGTACGGACAACAATACAAGAGATGATGGCTCTACCTGGTCTCATGCCTGAAATAAGGGATTACGTAGCCAGACTAGTTGAGCAGGCGCTCCTGAGGCGAACGATATGAATAAAGTCAAACTCTATCGTGCTCCTTATCCTATTAACATCAACCGGGATTATCCTTTTCCAAGAGGATACCATGTGCCTGAGTTCGCTCGTTTCTCGGACGAAGAAGGCATATCTCCTGCGAAATATATTGTCCGCTTCACTCACTAGGCTGGAGAAGCTACCACTAATGGGTTTTGAAAACTTTGCTTATTTCCTAGCTCTCTTATAGAAGCAGCCTTTACGTGGTATGTGATCATTCCCCCGAATTCGGTGAGAAACTGGGAGGAGATGCAAGTGCAATTCACATTGGCGTTTGATAACTCTATGAAAATAGAGTTAAGGGATCGTGTTTTAGACTTGATTTTGGTTAGTGCATTTTATTCATTTAAATGTTAGGTAATTTGGTTGCTTTAAAGTCTCCTCACTTCCGTATACTTTGTTTGTGTAGACAGTTAAAAATGAGAGGAAGAAGACAGAAAGACGGAAGGAGGATCCATGAAGAAGTTGGAACCGTACATTTGGTGCAGCTGCAACGGAGTTCAGTGCAGCTGTAGCGTAGGGATGGACAGTGGACAAAGACTTTGTGCAACTGCACGAGAATTTGGTACAGCTGAACGAGACGCAAGGAAGGCGACAAATGTGCACAGAAACTTTGTGCAGTTGCACGAGAATTTGGTGCAGCTGCATGGACGCTGGAGATAATATTTTATTTTCAAGATTCTCGAGATTCTCTAGGGTTATTTTTAGGACATATATAAAGGCTCTTTCTATCTCTTTGAGGGGGAATCGACCCAGGAGGCTGCTGGTGATAAGGAGCCATCAACAGAGACTTTGCCGGATTTCTTTTAGTTTTTCTTTATGTCGTTTTTTATGTTTAAGATTGAATTGATGTTTTCATTTACTTTCGCTGTGAACTAACTTTCTTTGCCTAAGGTTAAGATGGATCTTGACAATTAGTCAATGGTTTATCTCTTTTGACACTATTGGATGATTTATGTTCGATTATTGGTATAGATTCTTAACGTTTTCTTATTGCCTGATCACCAATAGGATTGAATAGTGAATATAGGTGAACTCGTAAGGGGAATCCTAGATTAAGCACGGGAACATGAATAATCTAGGTTAATCTTGGTCGGAAGACGGGATTACTAACGAGCGGGATAGGAATATACCCAATCGTCCTAGGTAATCGAATTGAAATTGATTCTTAAGGGGCACTACCTAGAAATAGAGTGGTTACTGTTTACAGAGATGTACGTTCTTATGACCTCGGGAGGGGCGTAGGAAGATAATCGAATTTCATATTATCAACCAGATCATTTGAACTGTGTTGATTGAGATACGACTTGCAATTAATTGTTAGGTATAATCGTTGGCCTAGGTGTTTTCTCATCTTGAACTTTAATTTGTTAGAACTCTCATTTTTCTTAATTTAATATTCAGTCATTGTGGTTGGATAATAGATATTTGACATATTTTAATTATTGGTAGACATTTAGAATAGTCCTCGTGAGAACGATATCTTACTTGTACTCTATTACTTGTACGATCACGTGCACTTGTATGGTGAATACGTTTTCGACGTGAGAAGTTTTTGGCACCGTTGTCGTGGACTATTTTTTAGATTTTTAGCCAAAATTAATTTCAATCAGATCTCAAGCCGATGCAAAACCTTTGCATCTCAAGCCGAGCTCATAGCTATAGCTCAGGATTCTCTATTTCTTCGACTTAGGAAAAAGCTAGAGGGAGAAGTGTTCAGGGATTGAAACGAGTTGGCCAGAAGGGGCATCCGATATGAGAACCTCCTCAGAGAGAAAACAGAGGCGAAAGGGAATCTAATTACAAGACCTTTAGTGACCTACCAAGCGGATAGAGTTGTGGATGTCGACGTTGCAGATTATGTAAAGAGGCATCCCCTGACCTGCGAAGAGTTGACTAAGAAGAAATTTCGAGCCAAAGCCTCTCCAAAGACACAGGAGGAAAGGAAATACTCCTTCGACGAAGTGAAAGCCGATTAAATCTTTGAGTTCATGCTTCAAAACGGACGGATTCGATTGAAAACGGGCCATTGACTCCCTCACATCGACAAAGAGAAGCCTAGAAGCTTCTGTAAGTGGCAAGAGTCATTTACCCACACCATTAGGAAGTGCATCACATTTTGGAACTTGGTACAAGATCTAATAGAGTCTAAGGAGTTGCGCTTCCTAGATTCGGGAGATCAAGCGTTAACTGAGTCATAACTTTTTGGTGACTTAATTGAAATAATCGCCTTCGATGTCAACTATTTGACTATGTCCTCTTCAACGGTGTAGGGAGACCGAGATCAATCGACCAAGTCTAGCGAGTTGTTGCTCAAGTGGCTTGTGAGTAAGGGCAGTCCAATGCCATGCTGATCTCAAGAGCATGCAACATGATCGTTATCGCTGGCACATGGATGCATCGCACACCACTCATCGGTGCAACACCTTTAGGAAGTACCTGCTGAACGAAAGGAAAACAAAGTGGTACGACCTTAACCGCCTTGAGGAGATGGCTATGGGGTTCAACAGTGGTCCAAGGGTCCATGAACGCCTGAAGAGACATCAAGAACGGAAAGGCACTCCACCGACTGGACCGAACGAGTCCACACCCCCCGGAGAACTCCTAAGATGGGGAATGGTGGGCGAAAGCGAAAACATCGAAAAAGAGCCTCGCATCAAGAAACTCCACAGGCGACAACCTGTTGATGCCTCGGACCTCAACAGGCGAAAGAAAATACGGAGCGACAAGATCGTCCCCAAGGCGACAAAGATGCTATAAGAGAAGGAACCTCACTAGCCCAATTTCTGACAGCTGACATGCTTTGTTACAAGTGCAAACCTATAGCGGCAAATAAGGTACTCATCACCTAGATGTGCCAACCAACCTTGTTGTAACCAATACTTCCTGCTACTAGCCGACATGGCATCCAAAGGGAATATCAAGGTAAAGACGGTTGCCCCTCTATCAGGTAATTTGCCCAACTCTAAGTCATCCTATCTCCCGGATCCTCCTATTGAAGATAACTTCCGAAGGGGTTATGCCCCACATAAGAGGGAGTTCGTTTAAGTGAACAATCGCCTGTAATCTTTCAAACACTCACACTGCATCCATATTCCTGTCATCTCATCAACAGATACATGGCAGAGACTGGGTATAGGGTTACAACTCTAGGTACCACTAAGAGGATAAAAAGGCGAAGAGAGAGAAGAGTGCGACGCGCAGCGAAAAAACATGCCAAATTACCAGCCTCTGATACTTAAAAGACTATGGAGTCAAGCAAAAGCGACCTTACGTCCAATACACTGAGCGACTACAACTTAGTCCAGTCTGGGACTCTACCCATGGCGAATGGGATTGGTTGCAAGGTTCTCATGTTACCGGTTGATTTTGTTAAAAAAGCAGACACCAGTCATAAGGTAGTTTGATATTCCCCTTCAGTTACGATGTCATTGCTGAAATACCATGGAATTTCCGGAGCGGAAGGCTAAAAGAGCCTCATGCATCACTCTGAAAACACATGTTCTCACTGGACATTCAGGCGACGTTCAATAACGTGGTGATGTGTTATGTCCTTATTGATAACGGAACAACTATGAATGTGCTTCCCTTTGAAGCATATAAGCGCTTGAGGGACGACATAGCCTAACTGGAGAAGATTGATGTGAGTGTCAGCGACTTTAATGAAATTATCTCCTCTTATTTAGGCATGGTATCCATTAGACTCCCAGTCGGCACCCATAAAAAGAAGATGGGTTTATCTGTCATTGACATATAAGGCATCTTTTAATGTCATGCTTGGGAGGGATTGGTTAGATAAAGAAGGAGTTGTACCCTCCACTCCCCACCAAGAACTTCTATTGTGAGGAAAACACGACCAAGAAGTTGTTGCGGGGAAAGTATGCAAAAGTGTTAACATGTCCTATGTATGTGCATGGGTGGTAAAGCAAGTAC
>JARUPY010000270.1:0-86851 GCA_029817715.1 Melastoma dodecandrum
TTAAATGAGATGAAAGCAACAATGGACTTTGGGGGGTGGGGTAACATGTTGGCAGCTACTATTCATCTGCGTTTTGTATTCGATTTGAAGGGTGGGTTTCCATTTCTTTTATTATTTATTTATTTATTTTTTTGTGGTCAATGTCATGTCATGTGGTATACCCCCCTCCCACCCAAAAATCCCTTTAAAAAATCCTCTTCCTCCTCCTTTCTCTTTTGTTTGACTGATCCATTGTGTTCTAGTTGGGGTCTGCAAGCATCTCTTTTTGCCTAGAGCAATCTTAATTTGCCATCATTTTTTGCGTGACTCCTTGAATACCCTCCGCCACCTCAAACCCCATCCTCAACATAAATATAAATAACATTACAACTCAAGCCGTGTCCGCCATAGCTAAAATTTACTCAAATATACTTACGATTTCGTTCCGTCACGGGCTCGAGGCCCGAAAGGACCCGCCCAAGTATTTCCACTCAGCCCGGCCCAGATACACAAACTATATGAGGGCATATCAGAAGGATTTTTTAAGTTTGGGCCGGCCTGAACGAGCCTAGGAATAAAACCCAGAGTGAACTGGGCCAATCTATGGGCCTATATCGATAAATCTAGAAGGGATAGGCCCGGAAAGGTCGGCCCAGAAAGAGACGTGGGCAGAGACTGTCGCCTAGTTTATCTTTTCCTCACCGCCCAAGTACCACCTCCTGTCGCCGCCTAATCATATAAATTTTCGGGAGAAAGCAATCGCGATATTAACGTGAACATAAATAAAAGAACAAGAAAATATTCCCTGGAATGAACACTTACTATGTGAATTAGAGTTACAACATAGAATTATCAAAAGTACAAAATAGAACAAAGGGAACAAAGAGTAAACGTATGAGAGGAATGTGATAGTGTGGTTGGCAAGAACAAATGCCCTTAAGAATGAACGTCGTGTTTTCTAGGGGTCTTGTTGTATACTATCGTACCGATAACTGCTGCCATACGTGTCTAAATCTAAGGAAACTGATTGTAGCTGCTCCGAAAAGAGGAACTGCCTTTAGTCCGTGTCCCCATCCTCGCCTACTTTGATCATACCTTGCCTTCGAGCCAACGTACCTTTAGTCGATCATCATTTAGCCACGCATCTTTCTTCCTTTAGGAGAGCTTTCACTTGCTAGTTCGACTTGAAAGAATCAAACGTGATTTCTAACCTTCTATTGTAAACCTTCAACTGTATTCTTCAACTTTTCTTCGACTGTCGATTATCGTCCTTCAGCCTTCGCAAACTTCGAACATCTTTCAAGCATTGAACTTCAACTACTAACCTTCAACTATGCTTCGACCAGTCTTCAATGTCGAACTTCGTCTTTCAACTAGCATTATTTCTTCAGACTTAGGCCCAAATGCCTAGAATAAGCTTACTATGTAAAACAAAGTCACCAACAGTAGCACCAACCTCCATTCTCCTCACCTTGTTTAGCGCTGCAGCGGCTACTACTAACTTGATTCCCTCTTCCTCTTCATCGTCATCATTTGAGGACCCAACGCCATGTCCATGGCCGAACTGGTTCCACTCCATCCTGATGATGAACACCAGTGACAAGACCCTCGAGATGATGCGACCACTGGTGTGACTGGACCAATGGCTGCAACTTCGACATCATCCGCAATCTCCTCCCTCATCTAAAACCTTGAGTGGAATAGCGGTACCTCCTTTGTCTACACCCTTGACGACTCCCAGACTTGCCGCATGGTCGTCCTATCTAAGGCTGATGTACCCATGATGCAGCCTTCCAACGGACAGAAATTCCCAGGTCGGGTAACTGATCTAATCACAAAATTGATAAGGCTAACAACGAGAAATTACACCTTTGACAAAATCGTAGTGGTCAGAAGAGATGCAATGCAGTGGCGTGTTAGAGAAACACCATTTCTAAAATTTGTGCCAACGCAGGTCAAGAACGCCGCTATAGACCCTGAAAGAGAGAGAACAATATTCGTTCCCCTTCCTCAACTGGGTCGAATCAGAATATATCAGAAAACCCCCCCACAAAAAAGGTGCAAACTTTGGGATTTTCCCGACTGCCCCAGAATCGACCCGATATCTAAATCCTTTCCTCCCAATCTCAATTCCCTCCGTTCCGTTTTACTTCCCCCGATGGCCCTCATTCCCCGCTCCTCCCGCCGCCGCAGCCCTATTGAGGCCCTTGAGCAGTGCCGCCGCAACGGCCTCCGGGATCCGCCACGTCACCACTGACACCACCCCTATCACAATCGAGACATCCGTCCCCTTCACCGCCCACAACTGCGAGCCCCCGTCCCGATCTGTCACCGCCACAACCGCCGAGCTCCTCACCTTCTTCCGCGACATGTCGTTGATGCGCCGGATGGAGATCGCCGCCGATTCCCTCTACAAGTCGAAGCTGATACGGGGTTTCTGCCACCTCTACGACGGACAGGAGGCCGTTGCCGTCGGGATGGAGGCTGCCATTACCAAGTCCGACTGTATTATCACTGCGTATCGAGACCACTGCACGTTCCTCGGCCGCGGCGGGACACTGCTTGAGGTGTTTGCTGAGCTCATGGGTAGACAGGCGGGTTGCTCCAAGGGCAAGGGAGGGTCCATGCATTTTTATAGGAAGAAGGCCGGGTTCTAATGGCGGCCACGGGATCGTCGGGGCTCAGGTTCCGTTGGGTTGCGGCCTGGCGTTTGCTCAGAAGTACAGCAAGGACGAGACGGTCACGTTCGCCCTATACGGAGATGGGGCAGCCAATCAGGGCCAATTGTTCGAAGCCCTCAACATTTCAGCACTCTGGGATTTGCCTGCCATCTTGGTCTGCGAAAACAATCACTGTAAGTTTGAAGGCTATACTCTATGGTTTGTTCTTAGATTATCCGGTTGATTACAGGGTACGTAATGTATTCAAATCCCTTGTCTTGTTGTGTAGATGGAATGGGGACTGCCGAGTGGAGGGCTGCTAAGAGCCCTGCATACTACAAACGTGGGGATTATGTGCCTGGACTCAAGGTATCTTCCGTTATTCTGGGATTTTTAATGGTGATGTTTTAGGTTATGGAATGGCGGTGATTATTCATAATAAAGGAGTGGCTTTGCAAGTTCTTATCCAGTTGGGCAAAGTTATGGTGACCAAGTATAAACTGTGGATAACTTCGCTCTAACGATAGATTTGGGCTGTTTCTTTGTGCTAATTATTGTGAAGTTCTGCAGCAATCCATAGATAGTTTGATTTTAGGGAATGACAAGCCTATGCAAAGAGTTTTTGTTTAGAAAATGGATGATTCTGGTTGAACTTATTCTGTGATGGTTTACTTTGGGCTTGATGTCATCCTTTTGTCTTTTCTTGCATCCTTTATTTTCGGACTCTTAAGCCGCCATTTGCAGTTGCTCAATTTATATTTGTTAATCTTGTCGAATGATTCCCAGCCATTTGTAGGTGTTATTATTTGTTTTACTAACGAAACTAATGGCTTGCCCTTTGCAAACTCTCTGACTGGTGGTAATTGTAGGTCGACGGAATGGATGTCCTTGCTGTTAAACAGGCATGCAAATTTGCCAAGGAGCACGCTCTGAAGAATGGCCCTCTGGTTAGTGAGTTTACTTCCTTGTATAATATTTGCCTAGTTGAAATTTGACTCTGTCCAAATAATTTCTGTTTCTATTGCTGGTGTTCAGATCCTCGAAATGGACACTTACAGGTATCATGGCCACTCAATGTCAGACCCTGGGAGCACTTACCGTACACGTGATGAAATCAGTGGTGTTAGGCAGGTAAATTGATTGTTCATACTAAAAAACAAATGCATGGGTCTTTTTGTGGTTGTCTTTGATTTGAAACGATAGTGCAATCGTTGTGTTCTTGTCCTCAGGAGCGTGATCCAATTGAAAGGGTCAAGAAACTGCTGTTATCGCTTGATGTGGCCAACGAGAAGGAGCTGAAGGTACAATACTTATTCCTTATATTGTTGAAGATTGTGATTACACCAATCCCCTTAGGATCTGTTCAGGCATGGAACATGTTTAATGTTTTATATGATCCATCCATGCCAAAGTAGTGGGCGAGACCATTGATTCACACGTCCTTTGATTTATTCTTGGGATTGATTAAAGGGTAAGCTGGAAAGGAGTTTTTCTTCTAGTTTCCTTTTCGTTTCTTACCTTTTTTCCTGTTCAGGATATCGAGAAAGAAGTGAGGAAAGAGGTGGATGAAGCCATTGCACAAGCAAAGGTAACAGGGATAGATCTAGTGAACCAACGTGAAACATTTTGGAAATTGTTTTAGACATTCAAACAATGAAACGCTTGGAACTGGAGGCAATGTTGTTAGACCAATGTCATTGATGTCACTGTTTTGCCTCTGCCATTTCAGGAGAGCCCAATGCCTGAACCATCAGAGCTCTTCACAAACATTTACGTGAAAGGATTAGGAGCTGAGGTACTTTTATCCGTACCCATTTCCATTTGCTTATTCATTTTGGGGTTGGTTTTCAGTCGGCTGGCACAGTTTAGACTGTTGAGGTTTCTGCCGCTTCTTTGAATTTCAGGCATTCGGAGTGGACAGGAAAGAAGTGAGGGTTACACTTCCATGATCAAAAGGGTTATTTTTTCACCAGGCGATTCTAAAATAATCTTTACTGAATAAGAGGTTCGGTCAAAGAGGGTCAGTTGGCTGTCTGTTTGTTTGCTTCCGTTGCATATCTTCCTTTTAAATCCTTAGCAGCGTCGATATGGCAGAAAAATCCATCTTGATAGCCATGTTTTTTGAATGATGGTTGAAATTTGTTTCCAATTAGACGAGGTCTCAGTTTTCTGATGTGGTGTTTGTAGTTACAGTTATCAGGTAGATTCACGTTTGTTCCGTCTGGTTGGGTTTTACAATTATGAGCACTCCCTTTGCGTGCCATCGATCATTTCTTTAAACACACCTGTCATTAGCATTTGGGAGTCTGGCCGAGTTGAATGGAGGTGGGATTCTCTGGCTGGTCGTAACAAGCCCGCAAAGTCAACAAAGGGAAGACCTCGGCATTTACAGCTATAAATGGACTGACGATTGTTGAAAAGCCATATTCTCCATTGGAAGAGATGCTGTTTGTGTGAACCTTTCATATATAAAAGTTGCCTTTTCTGCTCGGGTAAATCTGCGGCATAACAAAGATTGATTGCGTTAGGAATTCAATGGTATATCTGGGCTAATGACCAATACCGAGAATGAGACAGTACCTAATAGGACTAGGATAGCCTGATGATTGTTAACTAGGGACTATTTTTAGGAGCTCGATATCAAACAGCAGTGTCTTGTCGATCAACCCCTGGTTCCTCAGAACAAAATCTAGAGCTCTTTGTCCCTGTTAATGAACCCAGTCATCACCACGTTTGACAGCTCTGTACATTGAGGCTCGGTAGAGTACCTTGTGGAAAGGGTATGAAGATTACCGAGAACGTTGTAGGCTTAGGGCCGAGTTTGTTGTAGTCATTGTCCGGATATCCAAGTTCAGGCGGAACTATAATCCTGCAATGCTGTGAATTCAACAGTGAGCATGGAAGCACTTCACAGAAGTATCAAAATCAGTACATTAGCAGTTTCATATGGCACCCTTTCAAACCTTAACATAAATAAAGCATATATCTTAATCAAAGATCCTTCCCTGAATGAATTATACCGGGGTGATATTTGACACTACAAACAGCAACCAAATCATTCCAGAAAAGAGGTGACATTTCAAGGAAACAAATGCAGCACCTTCTGACGCCTCCAGGTGCCATGCCAGCAATAGCTTCTTCGAACGCTGGTATTACCTGGAAGTTGCATGGATGATAAGAACGATGAATGAGGTGAATCATTAATCACCACATATATATGATGCTGAAAGCCTGAAATTTCTTCCACAGTTCCAAAATAGTATCTTGCATTGAGGAAAAAGCAAACTTCTACTGAAGAAGGTTCTATTAAATCGACAACTGATAAGCCATGAGAAACAATACTAAGATTCCAGTATGTTGGACAGATGCTCTAAAAGAACTAGAAGTTATCTCATTTCTCACCTCTCCATATCCGACTTTGAATTTGAAGAAATCTTTATCATTTCCCTGCACATCAGCATATAAAACATCCTAGTCAGACTCTGATCGAGTAGATAAGTCCATTTAGATAAGAAAAAATTGCGGCACCTCAAACGAGCCCCCTTTTGTTTTGTTTCGAGCTTCAAAAATGCGTCCATAGTATCCAATGGTATAACCATCCCAATCAACCTACGCAATGTGTGAAAGTTGAAAACAGAGTTCCACATACCAAACATCCATAATTGTTCTAAGCTTGCTAAACATTTATGGAAGCTTGTGTTTCAGACTTCAACATTTTATGAGAAGTCTCCTGCCTCCATCTCCTTTGTATTAAGCATGCTATGGAATATTAATGTAATTATTACAGCAAAGAAAATAATTTAAAAAAAAAAAACATTTTTTGATAGGACAATGCCCATTGAGCAGTGAATTTTACTCTGCAAAATCCAAATCTCTGCATCTTGTTATAAAATATAGCATGACTTACCACGACAGTCTGGCCTGATTTTGGACTAGGACCATCTCCAACTCTTAAGTCCTGCACCCTTTGTAAAGTATCAAAATCAATGATCAAACAAAGGATGCACCTTGTTTAAAGATCAAGTATATAACTGTGATTATGAATAACATAAATGGATGACCTTATACTGCAGACCCGAGTCTGTTACATTGTAATCGGGATATCGCATTTTTGTCTTGCCATAATCCTTCCCTCTAAGTGCAGGCACTGCATAACAATATATTAAACAAGTTACTAAGTAAATTGTTCTATATATATTGGCAGACCAAATTGCTTAAACTATGTCAAGTGAAGAACGAGAGGCAAAGTGATGATATCTCCAAAAACCTCCTCAGACAGAATCATTGCTGCCAAAGCAGGATTTCATTGAGGAAAACCAAATATTGCAGTATGAAGAATCTGATTTGAAAAAAAAAAAACACAAAAAGAATAAAACAAGGGTGAAAGCATGACTTGTTCAACAGTAGGCCAACAAGAGCCAAGTCATCAAACACAATTTCAAGGAAGCAGCTGGGATAATTCCT
This sequence comes from Melastoma dodecandrum, assembly GCA_029817715.1. Taxonomy (NCBI): domain Eukaryota; kingdom Viridiplantae; phylum Streptophyta; class Magnoliopsida; order Myrtales; family Melastomataceae; genus Melastoma; species Melastoma dodecandrum. The sequence goes on from JARUPY010000270.1 coordinate 7,104, forward strand.
CCAATGCAATTTTATTGAAAAGACAGGTCATGCAAATACACAAGGAGACTTAGCAACTGGAAATTACTGTCAGCAAATTCGGAAGCAAAAGCCTTTCCATCCTGCAAAGCATTTGTTGACAATAGTCCAGCCAATGCCGCAACCAAAGACACAACAGTTTGTCTTCGCCGTGGTCTTCCTATTCCTCCACCTCCACAGCTACTGTGCTCTGAAAAGAAAATTAAAAACTACTCAAAGATCAAGGGGATTAAGAACCTTAAAATAGAACAGCATATCCTCAGAAGACTCTGAAAAGGAAACAATCATCCATCACAATGAAGACGATTTGCACATCAGACCCCGGTCAATATCTTCTACAAAGTGAACTAAAACCGAGAAAAAAAAATAGAACATCTGTAATAATCGAATAACGTCAAAATCAAGAGAATCTCGGATACATCTACAAACAAGCCTTAACCTTCCAAAATATTAGAAACCAGAAAATCACATTGGTAGCCGGCTGGAAAGCAGTCGAACAGCAGCCGAGTGGAGCCAACTTACCAGATGCTGGATGAAGAGGAGGAACTCGTAATTGGGAGGCCTTATCCGGAGGCAGCGCCAGTTGAGGCCCCTGAAACCTCCCCTGCAAACAGGAAGCAGTCGATGTCAATCCCCGTAAAGCAATGACAGCTAGCAGAGAAGTCCACCAAGAGCATCGGTTTACCACCCTGGCGCCAGCAGAGGATGGGGGCGGCGGAGGAGCTCCGGCGATGGGGGCGGAGATGGACACCATCGCCATGTAGATCGAGATAATGCGGGGAGAGCCGGGAAGGAAAACCACGGCTTCTAGTTCTTTCGTTTAGCAAATAATTTTAATAAATTTCTGGACGAATTTCTAGTAGTTTCTGGTAATTTAATTTCGTCTAATTTAATAATCACACTAATATAATTATTCTTTTAAAAATAAGGGAGTAAAACTCAAACGCCTATAACTACAAGCAGAAACCAACGTTCTATAAAAGGCCCAAAGTCAAGAACAAGAATACAAAGAGGAGGCCATTTTGCATTATTACAGGCCAGCGAGAGTCGGCCTTCTATTTGCAGGGTATCCAGCAAGCTGTCGAAGCTCTCCTTGAAATCTCCAGCTGGTTTCCCCACGTATCCCCAGTCTATCCCCATCTTCTCCGGCCCCCAGTAGATGCCTTCCGCTTTGGAGACGTTCGAGTCGATTGTTCGGGCAACCGTCCGTGAATGCTTGGAGGGCACAATTCAGTAGAATAAGTAAAAGGTAATGAATAAAGACTTAATAGTGTCAGGTCCGATGAGTGGCGCCACATAAAAGGTAAGTGTGGTTCCGGAGAATATTTGGCAATGAACCCCAGGGGTTCGTTCAAGCACGTCAGGTAAGTGTGGTTGGTGGTCAATTTATCGACAAAATTGACAAAAGGTCAACGGTTTGCTCCCGGTCGGAGTCTCGAAAGAAGCATAAATGGGGTGAAGGTAGCGTCAAGCTCTCACGAGAGGAAATGAGCGTCTTATGCTATCCTTGGTATTAGAGACATTGATGTTTAACTTTGAACTCCCTAACTGACCATGAGAACATGATGATAGGTGATTCAGGCTTCTGCCGAATGTGAGAAGGCACACATTTTTACAACTGCTTTGCTGTTATTACCGAGCATTCCATGGACTGGGGAGGGAAAAACTGTTTGTTTTTCTGGTAATCAGATTCTGCGCACCACAGGCAATGCACAAACTAACCTTAGTATTCCAATATACATGTCTTAGGCACAGGAAAAAATGCGGATTGGTTTTTACTACCAAGGTTTCAAGTCTCCTACTGGCCCTGCGGTCCAGTTCAAGATCTTTTCCCCGGGTTTCAAGAACACCGAGTTATCGTGTGGCAACTTCCTAGCCAGCCCGTTGAGTATCTGGTGAAAGGCGTCTCCCGATTGAGCTGGCTGAGGGAACAACATCGCCTGCTTCATTGACGGATTGGCGAGAAGTCTTTGCTTCCTTAGGATCACGTCTATGGGGATTGAAGTTAGGATGGTGTCCAGGTTCGGCACGTCTGCCTCAGCGACGTACACCCCGATTTCTTCCCAGGGGATGGCATCAGCAAAAGGCAGGACTATGTCATCGGCGATTATGACGGGAATGCACCCAAATACCACCGCTTCCACTAGCCTCGGGCTCCATGGGGCCCATCCAAGGGGGCACAGGCAGAAAATGGCTCGTTGCATGTCCTCATAGTATGTTGTTGGGTGGTCAGTCGAGATGTCGAAGAGAGGGTTGTCTTTAAAATTCTCCCATACTGCAGCTCGTGCACCTCTGTTGGACAAAGGGAACCATTAAGGTCTTTGGCAACATATCTTTAGGTAAATATAATATGAAAGCAACAAATACGGACAGGTCATACCGAGCATAATATCCCCCCTCTGGATCATTGTTGACATCGTAGAACAAACCACGAAAGTATACAAAAATAGACCGGGGAGTGTCTTGGGCAATGAGATGGGCCTGCATCTTCTGTGGAGGAGCATAGGGAGGAATAGTGATCGAGCTGTCCTTTAAGCATACATGGTTCCTTTGTCCAAAAGTTTGAACTAAAGTTGCTCGCTGAAGCAATGGGAGGATGCCCCTTTCAATAGCCTTCTCTTCCTGCATAACATTCCCATCACACATAATGAATTCCACAATCATAAAAGATTTGGCTCCCATTCAAGCAGAAAAAAAAGTTTATGTAAGATAAACTCTCGGGGCCTAAGACCAACTTCTGTTTTCCACAAATAGAAACAAATGCAAGGCCAGGTTTAATTGTGAGAAGATGACAAATCCAAAGAAGGCATAATCAAGATTAGGGTGAGAATAATGCGAGCATTTGCCTAACATAATGATAATGTGCAATGTAGGTTAGTGTGATCTGACCAAGTCATGCTGCAATCGCACAGTTTCATGTACATTGCAACATTCTGATTAACCAACAAATTTCTTGGACAGTTGGAGATTATAATACCTGATAATGAAAGCAAGCTCCAAAGTCATGTGGAACAACGAAGAAGTGATCGGACCCTTCTGTTCGGTTCCAGTAAGGCCAATTTGAAGCGATAAGCTGAATTGCACTCCTCATCATCCGGGGGGATTTGAAGGGCAAGGGTAGGCCATTGGGAGTAAGATCACAGGTGGTGTATATGGGGGTGTAAAACCAATCAGCTTCCTCAGGGTTGAGGGTTCGGACAGGACTAGATAACAGGAATCTGTGCATGAAGATCTCTGCAGCAAACATGTGATTGAGGCATCTCGGGTCTTTCTGAAGTATCTTCTTGTTATATTTGCTCGGAAGTTCGTAAATAAAAACCTTCAACCTTCCCACCGGATCATCTTCAAGAACATCACCAGCACTCCCTGATATCCATCATACCAAAAGATGGTGAGTCATACTAGAAACCTTTTTGACTGGAAAGTCTCTCACTCAGTCTTCAAATACCAAAAATTCATAAACCAGAAGCAGTCTTATCTCAAAGAGTAAATGATGACCAAGCAGCTCGCAACCGGCCGTACCAAGAATACGAAATGTTGTACTTTAACATATGCAATCACGGCATTCGCTGGAAACTGATCCAATCCAAACAAAACTATGCATATAATATACACATTTCCATAAGCTAACAGCAATTATCTTAACTTCAGTTCTCAATCTAAACCACCACGACGTTGTTGAAATCTGAGATATGTACAGTTAAACAGTGTATATACGAGGAACAAAATGAATGAGCAAGCTGCTAGAAGCTCTGGGCGAGCCATTCCACTCAGGAATGAGTCCATCCGCCTATCAACACAATAGGGACACAGAATTGCCCATCGTGACAACAGCAAAACAAAATAGTGCTGCCAGGAACAAGATAATTGAACCAGCAAGGGCTAAGAGTCCGAAATTTAAAGATCAAATAAGCACAATTCAGCCATCCTAAACTTAAAAAGGACCCCAAATAAGCAAGAATCCTGCCATCTTTTCCCAATTGACCACCTTGTCTGAAAGCGCTAACTCCAAATAAGCTGACCTCGCTAATCTTCAATCCTACGACCCCGCAACACGAAACACATCAAAGGTCAAAGATCTCGCAGCATCGAAGACCACCCACCTGAAATCCTTTCGGTATGCAAGCTCTTCTCGGCACCGTAACCCAAACCAAACCCACCGACGAGCACAACACCAAGAACCCACCACAAAGTTCGCATCTTTAGCCCTCCGCCACAGTTCTCGCCTTAAAACTCGAACTGCGCAGACGGGATTTCTCACTACTGATATCCAGGAAGGTAGCGAATTTGAAGAGGAGGGACAGGGCGCAATTCTGGGTGAGAGGTCGTGGGAGGGAGTTGTTGGAAGAGGGTTTTCAGGGGCAGGAGAGGAGAGGGGAGGAGGGGTTGGATGGGTTGTTGCTTGAAGAGACGGAGAAGGTTAGCACAATTTGGACAGGAGTTGTTTTCTTTTCTTGCATAAACAAAAACAAAAGGGCGCACGTTCTTGTCATAATACCCAACGGCGAGTTCAGTCTCTGTTCTTCCTCTGTGATCTTTCTTTCTAGTTAATTATGTCTGGTCCGATCAGGGCTTGGGCTGGAGTTGAAAGCGTCGCTTTGTCCGGCTGGTATCGTCATTAGCTGAACTGTTCTCAACTTCCATATGCTTTTGGGTTGGAGGCCAGCGTTGGCTTGTTGACTGGACTTTTGCTTTTGTACGAGCATCGACTCTTCACCGGTCATGCCTTTGGTTCTACCAATCTGATACTCATTTCTCATTGATATTCCACAGCTATTACTCCTAGATTCCAATTATTGTCAACCGCATGATTGACATGGGCTCAATAATGGGGATCATCGTCTTCAGGTCCCAATTTGATGTTCCTAAGTTATGCATCTGCTTGGCTTGGAGGTTGTGTTTTTCTTTCCCTTCGGCTTAAAGCAGCAGTGTTCTAAGATTATCGGCAGTAATATGGCAATGCACATACGGAAAGAATAAAGAATGGCACGGTGGAAGGCCGACCAAATGGTAGGAACACTGTCACTAGCTATGTTTATAATTTCCAACTACCAAGGCTTTAGGTCCCCAACTGGTCCGGCCGTCCAGTTCAAGATCCTCTCGCCGGGCTTGAGGAACACATCCACAGGATGCGGCAGCTTCCTTGCCAGCCCATTAAGTATCTGGTGGAAAGCATCTCCAGGTTGAGCCGGATGAGGGAACTGCATTGCCCGCTTCATGTATGGGTTGGCGAGCATCCTCTGCTTCCGGAGGATCACCTCCATCGGGATGGATGTCAGGATCGTGTCCAGATATGGGACATCGTCCTCGGCAATGAACACCCCAATGTCTTCCCAGGGGATAGCGTCTGAGAAGGGCAGGACAATGTCGTCCGCTATGATCACGGGGATACACCCGAACACCACCGCCTCCACAAGCCTCGGGCTCCAGGGAGCCCACCCAAGCGGGCAAAGGCAGAAGATGGCCCGTTGCATGTCCTCGTAATACGTTGTGGGGTGGTCGGTCGAGATGTCAAATAGAGGGTTATCCTTGAAATTCTCCCACACGGCAGCCCTGGCACCTCTGTAACGAAAACGAGGATGGTAATCAAATCAGGGTCCTGGGGATTATCGTGGTAATCAAGATATGATAATGCGGTAAACTCATACCTAGCATAATAGCCTCCTTCGGGATCGTTATAGTCATCATAGAACATACCCCGGAAGTAGACAAAGATAGAACGGGGCGTGTCTTTGCTAACGTGATGGGCCAGCATCTTCTGAGGAGGGGCATAAGGAGGGATGGTGATCGAGCCACTGTTCAAGCATACATGGTTTCGTTGTCCGAATGTCTGAACTAATGTTGCACGCTCAAGCATCGGGAGGATTCCCCTTTCAATTGCCTTCTCTTCCTGTGGCACGATATCACTGTCATCTCATTTCATGTAAGCATTAGTTTTGAGTTGCTGTTAGTTAGTACCTTGTAATGGAAGCAGGCCCCAAAATCGTGAGGGACAACAAAGAAATGATCGGCCCCATCAGTGTGGTTCCAGTAGGGCCATTTCGTACCGACATACAGGATTGCGCTCCTCATTACCCGAGCAAACTTATGATGCAACGGCAGGCCGTTTTCTGCGAGGTCACAGGTGGTGTACACAGGGGTGTAAAACCAGTCAGCCTCGCTGGGATCGAGAGTTCGGACTGGACTGGATAACAGAAACTTGTGCATGAAGATTTCTGCCGCGAACATGTGGGTGAGGCATCTGGGGTCTCTCCCAAGGAGCTTTTTGTTGTATTTCGGTGGGAGATTGTACACAAAGACTTTCAAACGTCCCACGGGATTGTCCTCGAGCACATCTCCCGCGCTCCCTGAAATTCATTGGCCAGTATAACCGAAGTAAAACACTCATTCCACCCACACGATCGTCCTCTACAGATTCAGAAAAAAATTGCATAATACTCACCTTCTAACCTCTCCATATGCAAACTCCTTCCATCTCCGCCTCGGCTCCACACAAAGTTACTAGCAAAGACGACGGCGCCCAGAATCCACCACCACCGGAAGAGGGTCTGCATATTTCGCCTACGGGAACACGATTCTCGGGGCCAAGCAAATGGGGAGATAAGTCTGGCTGATCATTCCATTCTCTGTCGTATAACAGGGCAGGAGTAGTTGGACGGGGTCTTTCAATGGAGGAGTTCAGTTTGACGATGGGGGCAATGAAACAGGGGAAGAAACAGAGCAGTTGGATTTCGGACAGAAGTTATTCTCCGACACCTTTTATGTTACGTGCTAAATGATACGATCCAGATATAGTCACGCGTATAACACACTTACTCATCCTCGATCTGCTATTACGCCGTCCGATGATATCAATATGATTCAACAAGTCTCCATGTTCTGATCATCTCCGAGGGTCCGTTCCAGTCCGTTCCTGTTCGGTTGGCGTCGAAAGCGACGTCTGTTCTGCCGATCTTGTTTGTTTCGGTCAATTCTGTATAATTGAGGGGGGGGGGGGGGGCATCGCCATATGTTTCAAAACCTTAATTAATTTATTGCTTCCACAAATTCCATTCCATTCCATTAATGAAACCGCTGGTGGACAGAGTCACAGATAACTCCCCCACACCTAATGAAAAGGAAGATGCTTATTATACCATTATTGATTTGCGGAAGCTGCTGGTGGGTGGTTGAGATGAGAACTCGGTGAAATCCAAATTGATTTTGTAATATTATTGGGTTTGATGTCATTCCCTTTGTTGTAGTCGTTGACTAAGGAGAAGCTAAGGCTTTTTTTTTTTTTAATTAGGACTAAGATTATGTTAAGGTTTGAGGGTTAGTTAAAGCATCATTATACTCCCCAACTCATGCTGGATCATGAAACTCTGACGCACCTTATTTTTCTGAATATGTTTTGGGGCTTGTTTGGTTGTTCAAAAAATTTCATTTTTTTTTTCTGTATTTTCTTTTATAAATTAAGATGAATTTAATAAAAGTTTTTCATAATTCGTCAAAGAGAGGCCCAAGAGAAGCTAAAAAGTTATTGGGCCGGATACGTGACGAAGGCCCAAAACTAACGCATACTAACTACCATACGCCAACTAATGTCCCCAGGGATCTTCCATGCCGAAGTCACTTCTTACGAAAACACTATCACCACACGGACCAATTTCTCTGTGTTGGTATTCTATGAAATATATAATAATAAAAAATAGTGAGAAAGGCTGTGTTTCAGTCTGAAAAAAATCTTAATCCATGTTCGGTTGGTTTTGCGGGAGCCAGAGGAAGTTCGACTACCAGAACCAGATCAACCACAGGATAAACGTCAACCGGCTGGGGATGCTCCCCAGCGACCCTGCGGGGCAGAGAGTCCTGGGTATGTTCTTCTACACCAACATCCAGGATGGGTCTCCCGCTGATCCTTGGACACTACATCAAGAACATGAGGTCCCTCCACGAGGTCACGGTCTTCATCACCGTAAGTTACCTGCTCAAGCCCAAGGTCGACTTGGACAAGAGGATCGTGGTGCGGACGCTCGGCCACGAGGGGGTGTGCGGATGAACGGTCCAATATGGGTACGCAGAGCAATTGAAGCACGATGGTGTCGAGCCAAATCATGGACGCGACAGTAGCCAGCTTAGAGAGTGAAGAACCTAAGAGCCATTTGGTGACCGAAGAGGAGCATGAGGTGAGGGAAGTGAGAGGAGCAAAGGAAGCCGGGGTGATGTCCGTGCGGGGGAAGACAAGGTTCTAAAACGGGATGGGTGCGGCCAGTTCGACAAGGTCATGCTCGGGTTTTACGAGGTTATGCATGCACTGCCCGCGTTGGGCTTGCCTTGGCAACAACGTATTGAGGTTGGAATGCTTTACGAAGCCTAGGTTGTCGGTAATGATTGTCATGTCAACGTTTGCTCGACAAGCCGGACCGAATATTTGTTCCCAAGACCAAACTGAAAATTAATTTATATCAAAGGGGGGGGGGGGGGGGGGGGGGGGGGGAGGACAAGTTTCACACGGAGTGAATTGACACTTCAAATTTTAGTTTATTCAATTTTAGATATCATGTGGTTCGGTCCACCCGACTGCTTCCCCCCCCCCCCCCACCCCAACTGTTTGCATTAACTCACACACACCCACTCAATTCTTTCCTCCTCTCGTCTTTTTATTTGCATGCCTTCCCCTAGAAGGCCATCGACTCGTGCCTGTTTGTGTGTTTGTTTAGGAGTTAGTTGGTTGCCTTTCCTTGTTTGTTTGGCGTTGTGTGTGTGTATCACTGCTTTTATCTCAGAGGCAGAGAGAAGGGATGGAGTTCGGACGTGGAATGAGCGACAGCGAAGGCCAGGACGAGGTCGAGAAAACTAGAATCCATATCATGCGGGCTCTCGTCAACAAGGAAGATCCTTCTTCCAAGGTATTGGCTATATAAAATACATTGAACGACGTTTTTACTGTCATTCGACGAGAGAGTTTGTTTCCAACAAGACGGAGCTTCGTGTTCCTTTGAGGTGCTGTGGAGGGATGATGTTTGGTTGGATAGGGAGTGGCAGCTGCAGGTGAATTAGTTAGGGGGCAGGATGTTGGGATGGTCTCTCCTGCCAGATGAGGTTTCCCTGGAAAGGGGGGCAGATTCGATACCTGGTCAGATTATTTCTGTCTGTTTCCCGAAAAAATGGGAGTTAGAGGAGGTTGAGTCTCTTTCCTTTTTTTGTTGCAGGATGTTGATGATCTGACTCTAAGGAGGTTCTTAAGAGCTCGGGAGCTGGACGTCGACAAGGCTTCTAAAATGTTCCTCGGGTTTCTCCGCTGGAGGAGAACTTTTGTCCCCCGTGGCTCCATTTTGGAATCTGAAGTTCCAAACGAGATCTCTCAGAACAAGTTCTTCATGCAAGGTACCGATAAGCTGGGTCGCCCCATAGTAGTCCTGTGTGGCGCCAGGCACAAGCCTTCCAAAAGTTCCCCGGAGGAATTCAAGCGTAAGGTTTCTTGATTAACCCCTACTAGTCATGAAGGTTACTCTTGCCGCACGTTCGGCTGAAGCGATTTGTTTGCAGGTTTTGTGGTGTTCTGTTTCGACAAGATCTGTTCCAGGTAGCCTCGTTGTTTTCTTTAACCGTCTGGATGAAGTACCTAAATAAACGATTTCCCCATGAATCCATATAAGCACGACCATGCTGTTATTCTTCAGGATGCCTGCCGGTCAGGAGAGGTTTGTGGCCATCGCAGATCTTCAAGGATGGGGCTATGCGAACAGCGACATCCGCGGCTATTTAGCTACCCTCTCGATCTTGCAGGTCTGGTTTTACACGTCCTTTTCATTCTTGAACATGATTAACGAGACCAGGCCAATCCTAAACCATCCTCGTTTGGTTGGTGAGTCCAGGACTGTTACCCTGAGAGACTCGAAAAGCTGCTAATCATTCACGTGCCGTATGTATTCATGACTGCGTGGAAGATGGTTTACCCTTTCATCGACAGCCGAACCAAAAGGAAGGTATTGATTCTGCACGTAGAGGCCCTTCTGCAGTTCCTCATACCGGGGACGACCTAATCTCAAAACTTTCGGATGGCTTGTAGATCATGTTCGTCGAGAACAACAAACTGCTGCAGACCTTGCTCGAGGACATAGATGAGAGCCAGCTACCAGACGTACTCGGCGGCAAATTGGCGCTGGTTCCCATTCAAGACTGTTAGAAGCCTCTGCTTCGGAGAACAACAAACTAAGTGATGTTCACAATCGATTAAATTATGTAAAACTATTCGACTGGCATAACAAAGCATTCGACGTCCTTGAATTCTTACATCCTTAGACATTACCTATATTATTTCATGAAAGTCGAAAAGCTACAAGTGAGCCTCCCACTGCGAAACGCCGTCCTTTGCCTACACCGGCTCCGCAGCAGCAACAGTGGTGCCGCTACATTCGAGTACAACACCCTCATCCGAGACCACTTTCCGTTGGATGCTCCCCACTCCCTCTGGCTCTACTTCCTAATGCAATCGCGGGGTGTCCCGTCGAACTGCTTCACCTTCCCTTTCCTCCTCAAGTCATGGTCAAAGCTTCGACTCCCCCGTCGCAACGTCCATGCACTTCATATCTGCTCACAGTAGATTGATTGAACAAAAAAGAAGCAAGTCGACGAAGTTGATTGTTAAGAAGTGCCTCGACTAGGTTTTGGGTTGTGGCGTTTTAAGATGGACCTTTTCCACATCATCCTTCCCTTGTTGAGAGAAGGTGGTCCTCAAACTTGAAGAGCTTCTTCTTCGACAAATGGAGAATGGTCTTCAACATCGTCATCCTCCTCATCCACATGATAAGGCATCTGTTCGAAGCAACCCTCCACGGCGACCACAAAGTCAAAGTAGAGAGTAATGTGTCATAAACTTTTTGGAGTCTTTGGCGAGAGAGCACTGACTTATGGATGGCATTATGGTAGCTTATATAAAACTTCACTAAATTATAACAATGAAGCCTATGATGACTTATGATGGGAAGCCTTGCATAAATCTTTATGTGGCAAACTAAGTAGGCACTTCCCCAACTTAACATTCTCGCCCTCGCAGAAACAACAAACTGATGCAACCACATCAATATAATCAAATTATCTGTCTTATCAAAGAATAATATGCCTCCTGTTAGCTTCAAGCTATATATATATATATGAGTATGATGTCAAATATGTATCTTTGCAACCCATTCAAGAATGACATCGAAGTTCTCTACCAACTAGCTCATCTTAAATCTTTCATTTTTCAGAGCGTTCCTTCTGAGGACCATTCCTAGCAACGCTTGCCACAAAGCATCAACATCTCCATATGTTTCACTAGTAACAACATACTCGTTCACAGCAAATCCAACTGATTCTACACATTCTCCATAGTTATTGCCATTTTTTCGTGCATCATAAGGAATGCATGTATTTCCGGTTTCCATCTCTTCACTAATACAATGACCAACGCCCCATCAAGTAGAAACCCGCTTGCTGTAGATATACATCCATTCAAGGATAACGTTCAATCTTCTTTACCGCTTTCTCAAGTCGACGACATGTAAGGATATGATTTTGTTATAAAGGAGCTGTTAATCCTTAAAATAAAATGCTTATAAGTGAATGAAATGACAAATGTAATTATTCTTACAGAATTATAGCCTTCATCCCACACTGTTGTGGAATGATGTTCCGCCCGGTCCTTCAAAACAGAGGGATATCTCTGTCCTGGATGCATCATCCACAAAAGGGAAAGAGCATACTAATTTAATAGCAAAAGACATCGATATTCCCTTGAATAGAAATGCAAATGTACAAATACGTCACATATTAGGACAACTACAATGCTTTATATATCCTGCTAGCACAAAGAACAATAAATGTACAAATACGTCACATATGGTCCAATAGAATCGCTTGGAAGGTTTAGCCTTCTCAATTGCTTTATATATCCTGCTAGCACAAAGAACAATAAATTTCTCTTCGATTCTTATTGCACCATTTGTATCATCTCGACACAAAAATGATTTTGGAGGTCATCCTAACCACAAAAGTGGATTTCGGAGTACACCCTAACCACTAAAATGAATTTGGGTACAAAGGCCGTGCAAACCCGACAATGTTGTGGTTAGAAAGTATAGATCGTGGCACATATGGACTTAGAAAAAATTTTGCGAGGTTCATAATTATGGTATTAGAGTAGTTTCGTGATCATAGCCCACGACACTTATATGGCACTAGAAAAACGATTTGAGTAAGTGTGTTGTATAGAACCGCGATACTCATAAGACACTAAACAAGCGAATTTGAGTAAGTGTCATGGTAAAGAAAAGGCACATGGAACATAAAAAAAAAATTGCAGGCTTAGTAATTATGGTATGGAGTAGTTTCGCGGTCCCAGACCACGACACATATATGACACCAAAAAATCCACATGTAACTTGGCCAAGCTTCGCGGTATAAAACGACAACCCTATTAATTTCACTATTGTCGCGGTGTGAGACTATATTTTTCTGCGATGTAAATTTCAGCCACCATAATGTCGCGATTTAATATCACGATACTTCGAGTATCTGTTACACTAAGAGGGGGTGAATTAGTGTTAAATTCCAATTGAGGATTTTTAACTCTTTTTCAATTAATCCCGTAGCGGAATGAAGCTTTTGTAAAACAGAACCGTAGAGACAGGTTTCTGTAAGACAGAACGTACGAATGTGATTGCACGATTTGTTTGACGCATACAAGACTTTTTATAGTGGTTCAGCAATTTGCTTACGTCCACTCTTCACCCAGAATTTGAATGGTATTCACTCATATTTAACTTCGTAACGATTACAGAAGATGATCAATAAAATATCTTTTCATAACACAGACCAAAATGTTCTGTACAACAGAAGACTGAGTGGCAAAGCACAGACCAGAAGGTTCTGTACTATAGTGAGTAAGTTGCACAGCATAGACCAGAAGGTTTTGTACCGGATGTGTCAACCCTCTATAGCACAGACCAAAAGATTCTGTATCAAATGTGTTAACCCTCTATAGCACAGACCTAAAAGGTTCTGTACCAGAGATGACTTGGTTTCAAACCAGAGACCGTAAGGTTATGTACCAAAGATGTCAATCTTCTACAGACCATAAGGTTCTGTATCAAAGATAACTAATTTCACAGCACAGACCGTAAGATTTTGTATCAAAGATGTCGACCTTCTACAGTACATACCGTAAGGTTCTATACCACAGGTGACTGAATTTCAAAGCACAGACCGTAAAGTTCTGTACTACAGTGACTAACAAATGTAACCGGTTGTCGGACGTTCCCTCAGGCGGTGTCCTCTCCTGCACAGCGACCTGCCGTGACTTCCTCCGAGACTTTTCACTCCGGCGGCGTCTCCACCTGCACAACAGCCAACTGCGACTTCCAGTGAGCGATCCCTCGATATCTCGACTGAGCAAACACCAAGCCCTTACCCAAGGCTCTCCAGCGTGGTCCTTCGAGACTATGACTAAGCAAACACAAAGCCCTTGCCCAAGGCTAACCTGCACATAGAACACTACACCACAGAAGCTGGCTAGTCCATCACCTTCTGTGCTCCCGGGGTTCTGCCCTTCTCTCCGACCCACTGCACGTTGGCCACACAGTCTCCAGCCGCGTTTCCCACCAACGTCTCATGCAGCTTCAACCGAGTCCCTCGTGGCCCCTGAGTCACTCTCCTAGAAGATTTCACCAATAATGCAGCCTTCTGTAGTTAGCGTTCCTCGTGTGACTAATTCAAACTCGAACGAACAGGATACAAGCTCTCAGCACACGCTCTCAGAAATAATGAAAAAGTTACACTTAAGATTCGTGGCTGAGTACCTTTATTTATACAAGAATTGTCTAAGTGAAAGAATAAAGAATTGCACGATCAGCATTCTGCAAAACAAGAAAATCGAGCAATCAGATAATAATTAACAAAAACGTCACTCCCATGCATATATACGTTTAGGTAATCAAATCATATCAATTAAGATTTATATATGATATAATTCTCATGTATACTGCGCTACAGAAGGAACTAGCTAAATCTGGTCAACAACCTTCTATAAATGGAAATAATCAAAGATTAACTTCCATATGAGTTAAAACCGAAACCATTCTGTTCAGCACACTCAAATGAATGTATCTAGATATATGGTAATGATTGACATCCTGTAATATTATGGTCGTATAACATCAGAGAAGGTTGTAAACAACCTTACAGAACCTTTCCATTTATAGAAGATTATATTTCCTTCTATGGGAAATATTATCATGATATTATTTGAAAACGTAGTATGTTTAATTTGATCAGACTAATATCTTGATCAAATTATTTTTATTTCGTAATTAAATAATCATTAAACAATCATTTAATTACAAAAATATTTCTTACAACAAGTCCTCTCAACATGAGAAGCTTCTGAGTAGATGTTTGACTTCTATTACATAGAAGGTTAAGGCTTATCATCAAAATCTATATTCTAACCGTATCTTTTAACCATGATATACCAATTTTCGAAACAGAATTATTTTTTTAAAACAAATTTTTTTTTCGTATATTCCTCTTTGTTTTCCGGTGAAGCACCAAAGTCACCGACATGCGTCAACCTCTCCCCTACTTTCCCCCGTTCACCCTGTTGTAGATTTAGTTTTGTCCCCTTCCCCATTACAATTCCCCCCTCCTGTTTTCTTTCAATTCTTCCTTCCTCCAACAGAAACGAGCGAATTTAATCCCAAGAATTACAAATCGGGCAAAAAAAGAAGGCAAATAAATGGAAAAGGGCATCAGTTTTGTGAATTTTAAAATCGTTAAGCAGGAGAGGAAAAGGTCAGCTTGTGGTGTGGTGGTGGTGGGGGGTGTGGGTTTTTTTATATTCAGTTATGAGCGTCTTTCTCCTTTTTCCTTTTTTGTCCTTTCGCCTTTCCTCTTTTCGTCGTTTCCCACCTGGGCAAATTGATCCGACATCGTCTTAGGATGTAAAGCTGTCGTCTTGATCAAGGATTTAGTTGTGGGTTTGGCCATTACTTGTGTCAATTCCAGAGGCCCTTCCTTTTTTGTGTTCTTTTGGTTTGGTGTTTGTACGTTTTGTCGTGGTTTCTTTGGATGATTCAGTGAATGAGCTGCTGCTGCTGCTGATGTTTCGAAAGGGGAATCCTTCTTTTTTTTGTCTTCCTGGCCCATTTAGGGTTTCCTTGTTTTGTCCTCATTTTCGTTCCCTTTTGGCTTCTTCCGGGCTGCTGCATTATTGGGAGGTATTAGAGGGAAATTTTGAAAAGATTAGGGCGGACATTTGTGGGTGGATTTTGGTGTTGTGGGGCTTTTAATTGGGGTTTTGAAGGTAGAGGGTTAGCTGCTTTTATGTTTGGAAAGGAGGTGGTCTTGGTTTTGGAGGAGAACGCTGAGATCCTGCTTTTGGTAGCTGATCTTCCATGGTTAATACTAAAGACGGTTGTGTCATTTAGTGGGAGGATTTGTTGATTAGTCAGCAGTAAAGACAAAATGTATTTTGCCAAGCTCGATGACTCCCCAATGTTCCGGAAACAGGTTAGTCTTAATTCCTTAACTTAGTTCTGTTTTCCCGCACTTCTGAGAAGGCAGAAGTATTTTATGAACTGTAATTCAGTCTTGAATGCTCTGTATTCTTGTTGTCCTGACTCGAAAGTTTAGCATTCTCCGATTAGTTGACAGCTGAAGAAAGAACAAGGAGTTCCTTCTTTATTTAGTGAATTGAAGTGCTCTTTAGTTGACGAGTTGTGCCATTTAGTGAATGATTACTGGTTTTGCTCTTAGTTGGATGCTTATAACATCACACAAAATCAAAATATGATTTCTTCAAACTTGATGCGGACGATGAAACCCTCTAGGTTTGTTTCACAATTGTTGTTTGGTAATGTTAGAATAGTTCTATGGCTTTAATTCTCGTCTTGCGTATCTGGTATCAATCTGTGAGATTTCATATGTCATATGCTTCTGCTGGAATGGGGGTTGCTGACAAGTTCTTTCCCTAAACAGATACAAAGTCTGGAAGAAAGTGCTGATTTCTTGAGAGAGCGAAGTTTGAAATTTTATAAAGGCTGCCGGAAATATACGTATGTAATCCTTTAATGTTGGGTAATTGTTTGCTTTACTACTGTGGGTTTTGCAGGCCACCTGATTAGCTACAGAGCACTTATTTTAACTAGGTAGAAACTAAATTTTAGCTTATGCATCCTTTTTCTTTCAGGGAAGGACTTGGTGAGGTATATGATGAGGACATTGCTTTTGCCAGCGCCTTGGAAACTTTTGGTGGGGGTCACAACGATCCAATTAGTGTGGCGTTTGGGGGTGTGTTGATTTTAATTGTGTTTATTATTATCTCTCTTTAGTTTTGATGACTGACCATTGGAAATGGCTGAAATAAACTGCGTTGATACACTTTAGATGACAAAGGTTGAGTGAGCAAAATGGAAGTGTTTCTACATGGTCCTTTGCTGCCTTTGCCAATGATAACTCTACTATGTTATGTGCAGGCCCTGTTATGACCAAGTTTACAATTGCACTGAGGGAGATTGGAACATATAAAGAAGTTCTTCGTTCTCAGGTGTGTAATTATTTGTTTCTATGAGATTGATTAAGTCTTTTTAGTTGCATGTAGGTATGATTCATTGGGTTTACTCTTTTGAGAGGTTTGAAGAGACGACTAGGAAGATATCCGTGTTATGAGATCAGAATGTTTAATGCCTGTTGCTAATGCTATAGGATTCTTTTCCTGCGACACTTGATTTTGCGGTCAAGAGCTCTGTCATGGACATGCTTTTAGAGTATTGGAGAGAGTCATGTGATATTTTTCTTCGGCTTTATGCCTTCCTCCCTGGATTGAGATTTTTGTCTTGTT
Source organism: Melastoma dodecandrum (assembly GCA_029817715.1). Classification (NCBI taxonomy): domain Eukaryota; kingdom Viridiplantae; phylum Streptophyta; class Magnoliopsida; order Myrtales; family Melastomataceae; genus Melastoma; species Melastoma dodecandrum. Next base: position 23,983 of record JARUPY010000270.1, read on the forward strand.
TTAATTTACGTGTGAATCATATGGCTGAAAATTATGCTTTAAATTTTGATTTATTGGGAAAGCTTCAATTATACCTAGATAGCTGCAAAATAATTATTGGCCTGTGTAGATGGTTTCTCCATTTCATAATATAGTGCGGTTAAATGCTACAGTGTTCTTGTTGTCTGTAAAGTGTCCTAGTAATTTTTCTGATTGATTTCCTTTTTAGTGCTGGAGCATAATCTTGCTTTATTTGTGCTAATCCTTTCTATTTTATTGATGTTGCAGGTTGAGCATATGTTGAATGACAGGCTGTTGCAGTTTGTTAACATAGATTTGCATGATGTCAAGGTAATCTAATTGCTTAATGTCGTCATCTTAGACTTTTTCTGTGAAATTTTGCAATCCTGTATCGTTATTATTTAGATTCAGAAAATCTCGAGACCTTCCACATCTGACCATATGAATGAAGATATTTGTTTTGAGTTTGTTCTGGGTTTGCACTGATTAATCTGATCTTAGAGTAGGAAGCTCGAAAGTGTTTTGACAAGGCTAGCCTTATGTACGACCAGGTAATTTTCTTATTTATGATAGCCTCTTTAATCTTATATAGGCACTGCACCTTTGCCGGCTGTTTAAACCAACCACTAAATCCATTTACCTAGTTTTAGTGCTGATGGGATCATTATTATGTGAGGCAGGCTCGTGAGAAGTTTCTTTCTTTGAGGAAAGGTACTAGGAGTGATGTGGCTAGGGTCCTGGAGGAGGTAAAGTCTATGTTATAGCTAAATGGAAATGAGCGCATTGGCATGTCACTTTCCGACAGTTTCAAGTTTTTATTTCTTGAGTTTCTTATTCTGAGAATTGTGGATTCATTTGGCTATTCAGGAACTTCATACTGCAAGATCTACTTTTGAGCAAGCTCGTTTCAATCTGGTGATTTTTCTGACTTGTTAAGTCTGCTACTAAGTCAATGGTACGAAGGATTTGTCTTACCATTTTTGCCCTTAATGTTGTTCTCTGATTCAGGTGTCCGCTTTATCTAATATTGAAGCCAAAAAACGGTTTGAGTTTTTGGAAGCAGTGAGTGGGACAATGGATGCACATCTTCGTTACTTCAAACAGGTTGATTATTCTGAAGTACACTGTTGCAAATGAAAATTTTGATTGCTTCAATGCCGGCTGACTGTATTCCTGGAATGTATGTAGGGCTATGAGTTGTTGCGTCAAATGGAACCCTACATTAATCAGGTCAGTCATGACATTTCCTTACAACGCAATGTAATTTTCTCCTGGTTAATTTTGTAGTTTTGATGCAACTACTAAGAAAACAAATGGCCCACTTTGTTTTATTTTATTGTCGCATGTCTATTATGAGCGAAAGAAAACTGGCAGGCGATTCAATAACTGGTAGAAGGAAAGCTTTTACGATGTTTATACATCCTACTAAAACAAATATTACTCATAATTTTTTGCTTGAATTTAAATAGTTTACTTTATTTCATATCATTTCTATGAGGTATTAATGGCTATAGCCTTTTTGTTCTTTGTGTTCATGTCAGCCTCATTATTATTTGGTGATTCTTACAAGCTATAGAGCTTTGTATCTGGTTGAATAAGTACTCCGATCTTCCCTTTCAGTTTCAAATGTCTTCTCAAGTCCTATGGAATCAGTTTGCATTTTTTCATTAGTGCATAGGCTTGCTCTTATGCAGGTTTTGACCTATGCCCAACAGTCAAGAGAAAGGTCTAATTACGAACAGGCAGCTCTCACTGAAAGGATGCAAGAGTACAAAAGACAGATAGATCGGGAGAGTAGATGGTCTTCGAATGGTCCCAATGGATCTCCAAATGGTGAAGGCATGCAAGCGATTGGTAGAAGTTCACACAAGATGATTGAAGCAGTGATGCAATCTGCCTCAAGAGGAAAGGTGAACCTTTAAATAACCTATGCCCCCTCTGTAGACCGTGATTAATCTATCATTTGCTTGATTTTTGTGCTATTACATTCGGGCAGCTTATTCCTTTACCTTATTCCAGGTTCAAACCATACGACAAGGCTATCTCTCAAAACGGTCATCAAATTTGAGAGGTGACTGGAAAAGGAGGTTTTTCGTTTTAGATAGCCGCGGAATGCTTTATTACTATCGCAAGCAGTGCAGTAAACCATCTGTAAGTGTTTAAATATTAGTAGTTTGGGTAACTTAGCTTCATTTTTATGATGGTCATAATTTTTTTCCATTCATCTGGATGCCTTTCTCAGAGTTCGGCTAGTCAGCATTCTGGCCACAGGAACAGCTCAGAGCTAGGCTCTGGACTTCTAAGTCGATGGCTTTCTTCTCATTATCATGGAGGTGTACATGATGAAAAATCTGTTGCTCATCATACAGTAAATTTGTTGACATCAACCATAAAAGTTGATGCTGATCAATCTGATCTTAGATTTTGCTTCAGAATCATTTCACCCACAAAAAGTTACACATTACAGGTCTGCTTTCCATCAGTTTTTCTTTGCAAATTTCTGTAGAAGGTTGCTGCACAAAGGGTGTTTGCTTTTGGTAAGAGCCTTATCATTCTTTTTTACCCTGTCAGTGCAGGCAGAGAGTGCTTTGGATCAGATGGACTGGATTGAAAAGATAACTGGGGTTATTGCTTCATTGCTCAGTTCACAGACACCTGAAAGAGTATAATGTTACCTAAAACATTTTGTGAATTTAATCCTGATATTTCCCTTTTCTTCTTCTTTTTAATCTCTGACAGAATCTCTTGTTGTGATGTGATCTAGAATCTTACATTTGGAAGTATCCACAATCACTCTGCCAGTGAAAGCAGTTCTTTTGAGAGTTCTGACTTTGATCACAATGCTGTCGATGACTCATCAGAGAGACATATGACCTCTATCCATCATGATCGCTCCATAAGACATTCGCAACAGCTACGGCCACTTTCCAAGATTGAGAAGCCAATTGATGTTTTGCAAAAAGTTTGTGGAAATGATAAATGTGCTGATTGTGGAGCACCTGATCCAGATTGGGCTTCCTTGAACCTTGGCATTCTCATCTGCATCGAGTGTTCTGGTGTTCATCGTAATCTGGGAGTGCACATATCTAAGGTAATGGCAATGTATGTCTGCCTTTCTTGATTTCTCCTAGTTTTACATGAAGGAAAAAAAAAATTCATTTGATGATAAACATGGTACTCGCCAGCAGATAATGTCGTTGAATCATTGTTTATTGTCTTGTCTATTAATCTTGTCTTATCTGTGAAAAACACATCATCAAATCCTTGTGTTTTTAATTTCTTCTTAGGTAAGATCATTGACACTTGATGTGAAAGTTTGGGAGCCTTCAGTCATAAGTTTGTTTCAATCTCTGGGAAATACTTTTGCCAACTCTGTCTGGGAGGAGCTATTGCATTCAAGAAGTCATTTTCCAGTTAACACAGGGTAAACACCAATGCCCAATTTTAAAAGTTATTCGCTTTTTAAATAGATGCTGGTTGAAAACCAAGTTTTGACATTTTTTTGTCGCAACTGTGAAGGTTGCACGGCTCAAGCAACCCGCAGATTTGTGGTATAACCAAACCTGTCCATTCTGATTCAATATCAGTTAAGGAGAAGTTCATCCATGCCAAGGTATGAGTTGCATATTTTAAGGTAGTTGCTACATGGATGTCAACACTAATTAGGCATCTTTTGTTAGTAAATGTCGTCTTGGTACTTTAAGCATACCGCCAATGGAAAAAAAGATTCTAGTTGATACTTCCTTGAATGATAGGATGTCTAGGAGTTCATCTATGGGAATCGCAAGTCGCGTAAAAAATAGAATTTTGTATAGTTTAATTTTCGTTTATATGCAGGTCATACCATTATAAGTTGCTATTCAATAAAAAATTTGTTTAAACTTGCCTATTCTTTTATAAATTGGAAGTCATCCTTCTTCGTTGTCTTCTTGTGCTCAGTATGCAGAAAAGCTTTTCCTTCGCAAGCCGAAAGAAAATGTACATCCCCAAACAATAGCACAACAGATCTGGGATGCTGTTCATGCGAATGACAAAAAGGCCTTGTACCGTTGCATTGTCTGTTCAGAAACAGACCTCAATATCACGTTTGAACTAGCATCAAGTAGCTCCTCTCTGACTCTTGCAAAAATGATGTCAATGCAAGAAGCTACCTCCCGAACTCACACCTTGAGCATAGAGAGATCTTCGTTAGGCTCATCAAATTATGGAAGTGCGAGTGAATTTCCAGTTATGGATTGTGCTGACGGGTGTACTCTGCTTCACCTTGCTTCTGAAGCTTCGGATATTGGCATGCTAGAGCTCCTCCTTCAGTACAACGCAAATGTCAATGCTGTTGATTCAAGGGGCGACATGCCATTACACTATAGTATTGTTAAAGGCAAACCTCTGAATGCTAAGATGCTTCTCGCAAGGTTAGCAGTGACTGAGCCTACTCGAATAGATGTCTCTTCTGCATATTTTGATATCTGGAAAGTTGTCGTCTTAATGAACATGCTTGGATTCATGTCTACAGGGGGGCTGACCCGCGAGCTCTAAATGGGGAAGGCAAATCTCCCCTGGACCTCGCTATGGAGTCGAACCTCAGGGACATTGAAGTCCTCGCCATGTTATCTGATTCGCACGGATGAAGCACTGTCGGATCACCATACGCCACATCAAATACGAAAGTAATATGTTATCCAGGTATTATTCTTTCCCCATCATTTTGTGATCCAAAGTCTTAAAAATAGTAGGTTGTTACTTTGTAGAAATTATGAAAAGAAGTGAGCTTTAAGTTTTGAGAGGAGAGTGGTCAGTAGGTTTTCATGTGACCGCCCCTGTAGGTCCATGCTGTGATGGGAGGTTCCCTCTGGAGAACCTGGTGTACATAAGATCTGAGTCGGGATCGAGGCGATCGATCTTCTTGTAATTCTTTCTAGTACTCTAGTGTTTGCCTAGTTTCCCCTTTCTCTATGTACGAGATGGACTTGGGAAGCGGCGGAGGATTCATTTTCTCTGTTGCTCTGCTTGTAATGTACATTATTTTTGCTTTTGGGACAGCAGGGATTGTGTAAGAAAATGTGTTTTGGGAGAGAGGGAATTCATTGTCAGATGATCTCTCGATTGTAATTCGATGATTGCCAAAAAGAGTTAATAGTGAGGTGGATGCATGTTCATCTTCTTATTCTTCTTGTTGCTTTACAAATTCCTTGGGCTGGATAGCGAATACCTCCGGCTACTCGTTTACCTGAGGACTTCTTGATTATGCTCGACAATCGCAGCGTTGCGAGTCGTGTACTACATTTGTGTTGCCCGGTTGCATCTGCAAACAGATGGATGGCTGCCGAGTAGGAAATGTTTGGCCGTGGCTCGGCTTCTGGCCGTCATGGATGTGTCCACAGATGGATACGGAGTCATCTCTTAGTTACAGTCCTCGTCTAATAATTCAAGTGACACATGGATTATCGTCTCTTTTTAATTTGGACAAAATCCGAAAGGAAGATCAAATCATCAAGTCATGTCTTTTATGTCCCTCCATCCTCCCAATCCACCTCCTCCGACAACAACCTCGTACCCGTGGCCGAACCCAGCTAGATTCTCCCAGATTCCTTCATGGGTGTCCCTCACCACGCCGCCATCGCCTCCGGCGCCTCTCCGGACGACGCAGCGGCACAGCCACGTCGAGAGCCTTTACCTGATCTCTCTATCCAAGCAAGGAAAATTCGAGGAAGCCCTCGAGTTCCTGAATCACATGGAGGCGGCCGGAGTCTCCATCAGCCACTCGGCCTACAGACATCTACTCGAGGATTGTGGAATGCGTGGTTCTTTATCTGACGGGAGGCTGATCCACGAACGGATGCGGAACTCGGGGATGGATCCTCCTCCCGGTTTTCTTGGAGATTGCGTGTTGCGGATGTACTGTGGGTTCGGATCCTTGACGGAAGCTCGCCAGGTGTTCGTTGAATTGCCAGAAAAGGGTATAGTTACTTGGGGTTTGATCGTATCTGCCCATGCCCAAAATGGCGATTGCTACGGGGCTTTTGGGTTGTTCTCTGATATGTTGAGTTCAGGAGCTAGGCCAAATTCGTCTATTTACCAGCTTTTGCTGAGCTCTGTTGCGGATAAGAGCGATTTTGAAACTGCACGGCAGATGCATTCGCTTTTGATCAGATGTGGGTTTGGTTCTGATCCGAGAATTGGCTCTAGGATTTTTAATGCGTACGTGAAATGTGGGCAGTTGGAAGGTGGGAGGCACGTCCTCAATCATATGCTCGAAAAGAATGTCATAGCTTTGACCACTTTGATGGCAGGATACATCGAGGCCAACAAACACAAGGATGCTTTGCGTTTGTACAACCGGTCGGTTAGAGAAGACGGAGAAATGGACGAGTTTGTGTTTTCAGTTGTTCTGAAGGCTTGTGCTGGATTGAAGGATGTAAATGCAGGAAGGCAAATTCATGCTCAGACAGTGAAGATGAGTTTGGCATCAAAAGTTTCTATCGGAACGCCTCTAGTTGATCTATATACTAAATGTGAATGCTATGAATCTGCTTCAACTGCGTTTCGGGCAATAACTGAACTGAATGATGTGTCATGGAGTGCATTGATCTCAGGGTACTGTCAATCTGGAAAATTTGACAAATCCTTGAGAAGTTTTGCTTCTCTGAGGAGAAAAAGTGAGCACTTGAACCATTTCATATACACGAGCATATTTCAAGCATGCTCTGCGATTGTAGATGCTTATTTCGGTATGCAAGCTCATGCAGATGCGATAAAGAGAGGTTCAATCTCACCTTTACATGGCGAGAGTGCCCTCATAACAATGTATGCCAAATGCGGGAAAATGGATGATGCTGCTCGGGTTTTTGAGTCTATTCGACAACCTGATATGGTTGCTTGGACGGCCATCATAAGTGGACAAGCACACCATGGAAATGGTTCTGAGGCCCTAAGTAATTTTCGCAGGATGCAGCATCAGGGTATTCGGCCGAATGCTGTCACTTTCATCGCCGTTCTCACTGCTTGCAGCCATTCGAATTTGATTACTGAGGCAGAGGATTTTCTGAACACTATGAGCACCACTTATGGCATATATCCCACTATTGATCATTATAATTGTTTGATTGACGTATACTCTCGTGCCGGGCTACTCCAGAAGGCATATGAATTAATCAAGGTAATGCCCTTTGAGCCAGACGCCATGAGTTGGAAGTGCTTGTTGGCTGGATGTTGGAATCATAAGGATCTTGAGTTGGGAAGGATAGCATCCGAAAAGCTGTTTCATTTGGATCCTGACGACACGGCCGGTTACGTCCTTATGTTTAACTTGTGCTCTTCTAGTGGAAGGTGGGTGGAAGCAGCAGATATTAGGAGGAAAATGGTGGAGCGAAACTTGAGGAAAGAGCTGAGTTGTAGTTGGATTACGGTGAAGGGGAAGGTGCACAGATTCATTGTTGGAGACCGACACCACCCTCAAATAGAAGAGATTTACTCTAAGTTGAAGGAGATTGGTTCCAGTGCTGGTCACATACAATCGGTCAGTTCAACCGAAAAAGAGAACATACTTGCAGAGAGGAGCGACCAGCTTCTCGATCATAGTGAGAGGCTGGCGATAGCATTCGGGCTAATATCAACATCGATTGATACTCCAATTCTCATATTTAAGAATCTCCGATCTTGCAAGGACTGTCACGATTTTGCAAAGCATGTGTCATTATCATGCAGACGTGAGATTACCATTAGGGATACAAGTAGGTTCCATCATTTTAGGCATGGCAAGTGTTCCTGCAGAGATTATTGGTAAGCACGTTTGGTATCCCCATTACTTTTGTAGCATAGCCAGATCTCCATTAATACGCGGAGTGAATCCTGAGCCCATGCCACTGGCCAGGCATAGAGCCAACTTACAAAGGCAAGACCCACTCAACACAGACGAACAGTTGAGTAATACCAAGGAACGGCCAAAATGGGAAGCCACGGAGACCATAATTCAACACAGTCAATCGATTTGAATATAGATGGATGGGTCTCCAGATATATCAAAACAGTGCGCGGGCCCAAAGTGGCTCCTCCTCATCTATAATGCTGCCTATTCCTGCGTGGGGGGATGGGACTTAATGGTCGAATTCATTACAGGAAGATTCCCACGGCCGATGCTCAATTTCCAGCTTTCTCATCGAGGACCTTAACGGTGCCGAAATCCCTCAGCTTCGGGTTGAACTCGGAGTCCAGCATCACATTGCTACACTTAATGTCCCTGCAAATCGGGTTTGCGAGTTGAGTTAGGATTAGCGTTTCTTTGAGTCCCATCACGTCCTTGCGAGCAGAAATCGTATGGCGCAACAGGTTTTATAGCCATACCTGTGAATCACCTTGTCGCCGTGAAGATAGGCCAGGGCAGAGGCCAAGCCTTTCGCGATGTTGTACCTCTTGTTCCACTGTAACACGGGCTCGTTGATATTGAAGAGGTGGTGATCGAGGCTAAGCTTCGGCATGAACTCGTAGACGAGGAAGAGGAACTCGTCCGCCTTCTCGTGGCATACTTTAGAAAACAGTTTAAGAAGCAAATCTTATTTTAATAGATATAAGAATCAAACGAAAGCCATATCCATTGCAAAAAACTGAGATAGTGGAGGATTAAAATATTTTAGTCCGAGTTATGGCATCCTTTTGGCCACTCTTTGTTGTTATGTTCCTCCCCTTCCTTTCGCGTGGCATCCTGGCATCCGGCATGGCAGATTGGCAGGAGAGGGATCAGTTAGCCCTGTTGGAAGTTAAGGCCAAGATGGTCGATCCGATGGGAGTGCTGAGCTCATGGAACGACACTGCTCCCTTTTGTGAGTGGCATGGTATTTTGTGCAGTCATAAGAGTCACGGTGCTAGACCTGAGGTCTAGTGGTCTATCCGGGGTCCTATCGCCACACGTCGGAAACCTCTCCTTCCTCAGGGAAATATACTTGCAGAACAATAGCTTAGAAAAGGTAGTTGCATTCAACAAAAAACAGGTGTTTAGTGGTCTTAGGTTACAGATCCAGAGATGCATGGGATATCCTCATGCAATGTTTCCAAAATGAAATCCGGTGGAAAGGCAAAGGATAGGTAGTTGCCCTCCTGGTTTAGAGCTGACTTGGCCAGCTTGTCTGCAACCTTGTTTCGCCTCCTTGCTACGTAGTATATTGCCGACGCTTCAAAATCATATAACTGCAACCTGCATTCATCCAAAATAGTTTTTATCATGTGGTTGGGTTGTTTAGTGCCTTCTAGGTAGCTGACTAGTAGAGCCGCATCTGTTTGAATTGCTAAGTGCTTGATTTCTAGGTTCTTGGCTAGTCTGATTCCTTCCCGAAGGGCCTTGGCTTCAGCTATTAGGCAGTTTGTGCTAGGGTGTTTAGCACAAAAACCTCCTATCCAGATGCCATGCTGGTGTCTTAGCACACTCCCTAGACCCACATGTATTCCATTTCCCTTTGTGGATGCGTCAGTGTTTAGCGTGAAGGGTAGGGCTTTGTCAGGTTCCCAATTTGCATGGGGAATGAAATACTGCTTGTAGTCGTTGCTTCTGTTGTCGGAGGAGAGGTGTGTTGGCTGGCGCCTGTGTTGTTGCTGTTGTCTTGTTTTCTTCTTGCCACCAATCAATGCTTGTAACTCAGCCGCTTTCCCCAGAATTAGGGAGTGTGGTTCTGTGGTCTTGGCTGTATTGTTGAACGCATTGTTGTTTCTCTGCTTCCAAAGGTGCCATAAGATAGAGGTAAAAAGGATCGGTCATTGAATACCTCTATAAGTTGTTGTTGCAACGTTATTGGGTTTTAAGTTCCCTAGTAGCCACTGTTGCATGGGTCTTGCTGAGTAAACTTTTGTGTTGCTAGGCTGGGAGAATAGGTTCCAGGTGGCTTGAGATATGTGGCAGTCCCTTAGGATATGGAGTGCTGATTCAGCTTCCCACTCGCATGATGGGCATGTTTTGTCCTGTGTGATATTCCTGCTGTATAGGAGATCTTTCATTGGGAGTCTGTCTAACCATGCGAGCCATAAGAATATCTTTTGCTTTGGTAGGATAGGGAGTTTCCATATCCATCTCAGGTCCTCCTGGCTATAGCTTTCGTTTTGGGAGTGTGATAAGGTGTATGCTGATGAGAGGGTGAAGTCTCCGTCAGGGAGAGTTTCCATGATATCTTGTCTGGTGCGGTAAGTGGACTTAAGAGGTGCAGGTCAGTGATGTGGGACCATATTTCTGGTGGCAGGAGGCAGGCTGCTCCTGTTTTACTCCATGTAGAGCCATCATAGTAGTCGGCTACTTTCATATTGATCTCCTGCTCTTGTAGCGGCCCTGTGATGTGATTCCTTGGCTTTCCGCACCCTAACCAATCGTCATTCCAGAAGCTGGTCTGAGTCCCATCCTTTACTTGGAATCTTATTCCTTTGTTCAGCAGGTCATCCCCAGTTCTTAGAGCTTTTAGAATGCAGGATCCTTGTTACCCTAAACCCCTAAGCTCCATCAGGCCTTGCTCCACAGATAATTTCAACACGGATTCATGGGACACATGTAAAGGGTAGAATCAATGTCCCAGCAATGCCAACAACACGTGCAAGTCTAACTGCAAAATATAAGGTTACAGTTGACGCGTCATGTGAGGTGGGGGAGTGACTGCTTCGGCTTATCCAAAACGGAAGACGCTCTTTGGGAATGCCTGCCTCTAGCCCGTGAGTTTGTTCTCATCTCCAAAAGTAGGTTAACCATGCCTAGAGAATCAACACAGCATTAGGTTCTCTTTTAAAGGGAAGAATACAGCTTCATCATTGATGACTATCTTCAAGATCTAATACCAAAGTGAAGGAAAATGATAGCAAGAAACTGAGGTTATACGAGATTCAGACATGATAAGATATGAGAGAAAAAGAAAATGCACGGATAGAAAAAAAGAGAACCATGATCAGGCGGGCAGCCCAATATAGATTAACATGGTAGAAAATTTTTCATAGACAGGCCAAGGATACGTAAGCTTTGTTGGTAAGGACAATACCTCCTTGAAAAGCACATCTTCTTATTACGGAATGTCACTACATACTGTGGGTAGTAGTAATGTCCCCCAGAAATTTTATATTCCAATTTGATTACGGAATAAGCAATAGCTAAATGTGGTGTCCTTACAGGAAGAAACCACAATCAACAAACAAGTTATTACGAAGGATGACATCTTGCAAAGTAACGTTCTCCAATACTTGATTGAAACTGAGAGCAACAGCATTCGTACAAGTTTTGTTATCAAAATATGGTTATTGAAACATTAGCTCAAGCAATAGTGTGTGAGGCTGAAAAATAATAAGGAAAGGGAGTAGCATGTGCATTTAACACCTTGATTTGAAAAGACAATAACGATAAATTACCCCGTTTTTTAAAATTATGTAAAGCCTATATATGGAAAATTTTCCACCGTAGTTGACAGACACTAGACAAAGCCATGATGAATTTCTAGACATGGCAATATAAATTCAATTAAACCATGATAGGTAGCTTTCTTACCGAATGCCTCCATGAATTTTGGATCACTTGAGGATTTGATATCTGCAAAAAAGTGAACAGTAAATGGAAAAGCAAACGTCTCCAATTGATTCAACCTAAAAGTGTATAAACAAAAAGGAAAAGCCCTTGGTGAGCATGATAATGGCAAGGGATCAACAGGATTAATACTTCTCAGGGTCATCGGCAGCAACTATGTTTTTCATGGTAAAGACAGAGGTAAAGGACCTGCTTTTCCAATTCCTTCGCCCTGGCCTCTGCTTCCTGGCACTTCTCTTCCTCGAGTCGCAGCTGTTCATAAAATTCTGGATCTGTTACATTATATCATCATCATCTACAGGAACAAACTCTAATTAAGTTTATCCTTTTCTTTCACTATTAGTTTGCACCTTCTCCAAAATACTCTCATTTTCTTCTTGTAGCGTATCAAGCTGCAGTAAAATTTTTATTAAAACAACTAGAGAGATAAAAAATTGTTCAATTACATTCCTGAGATAATTGTTGGAATTCAGATGCATACTTCATCCCGAAGTGCAGATGCATCATGCTGGTCAGTATTTTTGGATGTGAGGTTACCAATATCTGACGGGAATCTGCAATTCCAACCAATTACGTTCTTTAAAAAACACTACGAAGAAAGCACAGTATCTAAGACTTCCTTTGCACGGACACTTATCATCTAAAGGATGATTGGGAAAAAAAATAAATTAAGTATTTAATCACTTAAAGTGATAATAGTGGGTGCAATGCATTGATCGTTCATCTAAGCATTCATTAAGAGGGACACAGAAACATGTCAAGGCCTACTCCGGATGCAGGCACAAAATATCCAGAAACCAATTACAAGGAACATCATATTACTCCCTCCGCCAGTTCTTCTCCACAACTTTTATTCCCACCTCTTTTCTCGTTGTCGAGAATCGATTGGCGGTAATGACACAACAGTCCTTAGAGGTATCTTGTTTGGGGCAGGAACTAAAGGTGTCGTCCTCAGAGACATCGAAGGCCTTCCAGCTGACATCGATCGATTAGACGGAATTTCCTAAGCGGCATTCCCAACCAGATGAACAGAAGAAGCCCGGGCAAAAGAACAAAGAGCTACAATCTTTGCATTTCATCTGGGGACTAACACAATCTAAACGCATATCTCCCAACATAACAGGAGCCTCTAGGCGATGAGAGAACAAGCAGCATACATTAGACAGACATTTCCTTTTCTATGCTGGGTCATCCAAATGCCAACACTCTCAAATCATTCGATGGACGAGTAAATGAGACAGTGAGATCTACACCAACATCCAAGAAAGGCACTGTGAACAAGCAAAGGAAACAGTCCGAATAACCTCCGCATAGAGCCCACGCAGCTCAGTAACTAATCCGAGCAAAGAGCTCAAAAAATTCAAGGAATTACCGCGGGAGGAGTTATAGCAACAGAAGTAGCTCGGGCGGCATTGGGGGCAACGGAGGTCCTAGAAAGGGAAATGGGAGGGGGAGCATTGTAGCGGAAGCCAAGATCATCGTCATCTTCGTCGTCGTCGTTGGCGGTCCGAGAGGCCATGACCTGAGCGAGAGGTTGAGCGGCGGCTTTAGCAGCGATGTTCTGAGCACCTCTTGACGCTGGAAAGGGAGAGGGAGGCGCCGGCGGAGGAAGTACAGGAGGGGTGGTAGTGGAAGCGGGAAGGGGAGGTTGGGGGGGGGGGGGGGGGGTTTCGAATTTTGTTTCCAATTAAATTAAACTTTGGGCTTAGGACTTCTTGCTGTTTTTTGTGATAAATGTTTGCTAAAATCCCACTTAAATACCCCCCACGTTATCACCATGTTTCATTCCTTTGCTTTTCCGGTAAAAAAAAAAAATTCCGATCTCATTTTTTGATTTTTTTTTGTGTTTGGGGCTAAAAACCTTTTGGTTTCTGCAGGAACAGCCGGCGGCACGACCACCCCACTCCCACACCTTCCTCCTGCCGGCAAACCCCCCGGCTATAAAAGCTAGTTGTGGCTTCCCATCCCGCCCTCTATCAATCTTTACTCCCGTCGGAGGAATCCCAAATACTTTCTTTAGTCCGTGAACCCAGTGGGTGGTCGTGCCCCGGTTTGCTAGACCGAAGCCGCCGCAACGCTTTTGCCAGGGGAGGGAGAGGGGGCAATAGTCATGGTCTAATTCATAGGCGGGAGGGGGAGGGAGGGACTGGGCAATCAATCAACCAGCCCAGCATCGAAGGGGCACCACCTAGGTTGAAAGGGATGGTGCTAAGATGTTCCGGGGTTAGTTACGTTGTTAGACCCAAGATTTCAATTATCCCTTTAGATTTTGATGGCAAAATCCTGCTCGTTCGCTCTCCGGTAAAGCAGAGCCGAAGCCTCCACCCTGCACACATTGATGAAAAAACACATGCATACAGGTCAACAACAGGAAATGCTGTGGTTAAGAGAAGCATCATAAAGTTGAAGCCCGTTTCTACCATGCAGGATGGACAACGAACTTTCTGTTTGCGACAGCCCAATTAACCTGTCAGTTGGAAGAGTTAAGGCGCATCATGATATGTCGTGACCACTATTCCAAGGAATCAAGCCACGAGAATGATTACCTTGTCCGTGCCAGGAGCATTAGCAACAACATGCGTCACCTGCTCGTCAATCTGCTTGGTACAAATGGCACCAAACTGCTCTGCAGTCTGCCAAAGGGGGTGAAGATGGGGGTTGGCCTCCCCGACCGGAAAGATCCTGCTAAACACAATCCGGCATCCACCCAATATTTTTCTCTGTTCCTCAGCTAAAATGTTCCGAACATCAGCCTCATCAAGTGATTTATGAGCAAAGAAGTTCTCGTGTATCCTTTCAATAACCTGTCCAAACAGAAGAAAACAGACATCTATAGCTAAAGTTAAGAAACTTCACCTCGATATCATCAAATAGTTTCCCGTATTCTAACCGATAAAGATGATGCCAGAGTCCCATCCTCCGGCCTCTCGTCATGGTCAATCTCCAGAAGTGAAGGGCCTAAAAGCCCGAACTGCCGCCTACTACAGGGGAAGTAGGTATATCTACAAAGTGTTGTGGACCACGTCAAAAGTTTATCGCATACAGGACCTCTCGAAATGATTCAGTTCTAATTGCAAGTATGTATTCCATGGGTCCTCACCTTTCCACCACGATGAGATTCAATTTGTTATGTGGCCATACTCTCACTGAATCATCTATGATCACAACAGCTGACTCCATACCCAGAACACCTTCCAAATCCTTGCTTTTTGGATACCTCTCATCGCCATCTACTGCCCCATTGTCATCTCCACGAGATATGACTCTGCCAGCAAAGAGCACTCCCTTTGGATCAAGCACCTTTGCCATCTCTGTTGCATACAGCTTGTTTCCCATGGTATAGAGATGCAGTTCATAAAGCTTACTAGCCTGCGTGATGAAAGTAGACCACATAAACAATAAACATTGGATGTTATAATTTGCCCCCAGAATGAGAGTGGCCAAAAACATGACCGAGATGCACCACCTTCTCTAAAAAGGCCCAGATCCCAGGCCGCAACTTTGTCCACATTTCCATATGATTAATCCTGAATAAATGTCTCAAAGGCTTTTCTCTATCTATTTCTTCTTTCTTCCTCAGTATCTCTTCGTGAACCATGCTGACTTCGACAAACTGGATTTATGATGTAAAAAACAAGTCAGT
Organism: Melastoma dodecandrum; assembly: GCA_029817715.1. NCBI lineage: Eukaryota > Viridiplantae > Streptophyta > Magnoliopsida > Myrtales > Melastomataceae > Melastoma > Melastoma dodecandrum. The sequence continues at coordinate 39,162 of JARUPY010000270.1, forward strand.
GAAAGATGCATAATCTAATTGGCAATTTTTCAGCTACAGGAGCAAGATATACCTTTGCTGAATTTAAAAGCGTATGATCCAGATCTAAAACAAGGCAGAGCTTGCGAGCTGCAAACATTTTATTCTGTTCCTCAATCCTCCGCGCCCTCTCTTTATGAATAGCAGCTCTCTGCTTGTCATCGTAACCATCAATTATGTATTGAAGGTTTCCCCATGGATCTGGGGAAGTTGTCACTTCAACAGCACGAAATTCCCTCACCGGAGCTGCTCCTGTTGGCACATCACCAGTGCTACGGACAGCTTTGCCATCAGCTCCTGACAGAACTTGTACAGGATTCAATGGAACATTCGGCACAGCAGCTGATTGACTCGTCCATGCTGGGGAAGTAGATTTGTTATCAGATGGAACCGTCCTAGGCACCGGAGGCCCATGTTTTAACAATTCGCTAGTAGAGCTATCTGATCTGGCAATTGGATTGCCTTGAAGGAATCGACGAGGGTCACGAGGTTTCATCCGTGCCTTTACCAGCTCATCCTGGTCCTACAAGTTTTTTTCCAAAATTAGTCCACAATAACACATTTAATCAAGAACCAAGGGTCAGAAAAAGAACTGCCTCATTGATGTTCCACAAAATTATGATCCCTAAGAAACTATTAATGCAATTGTCCTAGTTTCCTCTTACTCTGACCCAGTAAAATCAAAATTCATTCTTTATTCAAAACTCTGAAAAAGTACAAACAGATCCTTTCAGAGATGCTTCAAATATTGCAACAATCATGGATAGGGATTCAGGTAAGCCAAAATCTGAATAGAGCATCACATTTTGTGAAAATAAACTGCAAAGAATAGTTCAAATGCTCTGCATGAAAAAATGTTTAGGTGCCCACCGCCTGAGTTAATGTGTTAGGTGTTCCAGGGGGCTTATGCAACATCCCTGCGCCCACAAGTGGCAAAGCACTCGGTTTTGCTGTTGCTCCAATTGCAGGATTTAAATTACCCATTATTTTAGAAGGATCAATGGCTGCGTCTCCAGCAGATCCCTGTTGTCCCATCTTAATGATATTCATTAATAGAGTTGGATCAACAGCTATTCCTTTCAGTAAAGCAGGCAAAGAAGACACCATACTTCCGCTGGGAACTCCGGAAATTTCAGGTTGAATAATCATCGAACCTGTCACTCCATTGCCATTCAACAGATTACTACTAGCTTTAGCCATATAATTTGAAGGCATCACACCATAATTCCCCTTTCTCAGATCACATGACCTTTCAGCAAATTGATGTGTATTGTTCAACTGGAACCCACTGCTGCTAGAATCAATTCCATCTATCCAGCCACCAGATTTCACACCATTTATCATGCCTGCATTCTCCAAGCCATTTTTAGGCCTCTTCAGTGGAGGACCATTTACAATAAGACCGTCAGAGCTGCACTCCTTCGTTGAAGCCATAGTTACCCCAACAGGATCGGCTTTTGGAGCAGAACTTATTACAGACATATGCCGCTGGTTAACGTCAGCTGGTCCAGAATCAGGAGACGCAAACCTAAGCCTCGGATCCCTACTCTTTATTGACGATTTAACAGGATGACTTGGTCCAGAGGCAATAGTTGAGACAACCTGGGCAGCGGACGGACCTTGTGCACCAGGCTTGTTGTTGTGGAGAGCCAAAGCGGGACTTGGCCGGCTCAGAACAGGGACACTTAGGGATTTAGACATAGGAACAGTTGAACTGGAGACTTCACTACCAGTACCACCATCCTGATTATCATGCTCCTCTGAAGGCGTGGGACTTGGAAGGTCGTCAAAAGAGAAGAAAGAACTTTGACCAAATTTCCGTTGATAAGATGAAACAGCTTTGAGGGCATCATTTTCATATGGCTGCACCCTTTCTTCGTCTGGTTCAGCCCATGACTTGCTAACGTTAATGCCTTGTTTAAACATACTGTCTACAACAGTTGCCCGGGCAAAGGGAATAGATGAAGGTGCCTGTTGAGTAGGAGACGGGAGGCTGTCTTCAACATGATCCTTGTGAAGATCTAGCAAAGGTAACAACATTCCTCTGCCCCTGACCAGTCCATTTCTTGGGCCTTCCACTGCAACAGTTCTCTGATTAACAGCTGTGGATTGGAGAGCTAATAAATCACTGGGAACCAATTTGGCAGTGGTGACATTGCCTACAGAAGGATCAAGACTTTTCTCTGCAGTCAATTTCGAAGATTGCACCTCTTCATCTCCATCATGAGATTTAGAGGTGGATAAAGTAGAAACAGGAGTTATAACTCGCACCATGTCTTCAACCTGGAAGACAAAAAGGAGTAAACTTAAGTTGCCGCATTTAGGAGTTTCTCAGTCAGAAAATAAGCAAAAGCACAGGTGCAAAACCTCAATCCTCAGTTCAGCTGAAAGAAAAGAAGGGCGATTGCTCTTAACCTGGGAAAGAAACCTACAAGAACCAAATGTCAGGATAGCAGTAAGAACAACCTTTAAAAGCCAGCTGTTGAAAATAAGAGTGATCACCGAAAGAAAATCTCTTTGTTCAAATCCTTTTGGCCTTCATTCAAAGAGCAAAAATCCTGCAATAAATAAATCCAGACTGAGGACTCCATGCAGTAAAAACGTTCATTGACCAACGGTTCCACTCCACAAACAACACAGTTCAAAACACTTATTGGAATTGAGCAGCTTACTGCGTAAACCGACTGGACAGCAGAAAAGAAAAGTTCGACAAGAGCATCTTTCGCAGGAAGGTCTTTTACTAAAACCACCTCCCGCAAATTCTCCAAACAGTTGTGGAGCTGGCAACAAACTTCCTCAAATGATCTACAACAGAAAGAGTCCAACCAAAATTAATTGAATCCAATCTTCGAACAGAAGCACTCTGAAGGGAAAATCGACTTCATGTCATACATACTAAGACAAATCATGCCCGATTAATCTTACATCTCCGCATTGGCAGACATAACGCTGTCCAGAGCCTCCTGAAATGAGAGCAACCTCCGGCCAATCTCATCTTCATCCATATCAATCTCATCTTCACAAACATCATCAGCATCCTCCAGCTTCATATCCTTTGAACTCTCCTCTTCATTTCCCTTATTACCCGAGTCAATCTCCACTCCAAGCTCCCCTTCCTCAATTTCACCCTCCTCTTTCTCGAGAACCTCGTCATTGTATTCATCAATCACAACCTTCGTGTCCCCCTTCATTGAACTCCCATCCTTTTCCTTACCATCCTTATCAACCTCCATATCAAGCACCTCATTCAGCGGCTTATTCTTCACTGCCTGTGCCCAGGCGAGGTTATGCAGGCCAGAAGCATACCCTTGCATGATCTGATACTTGTACAACTCCTGCATCGTCCAAACCCCTAGCCTTAGGTACTCACCCCTCACCAACCCCTGCCCACTTCACGTCCTCCTCCTTGAAATCCGACGCACTAATCTCCTCTAACGACGCCGAATCCGAAATATCCCCTTCCTCCACTTCCCCCTCCCCAACAACCGCCCTTCCCTCGGCATCCAAAATTAGGGTTTGGACACCCAAATCCGATCCAAACCCACGAAAATTAACAGTCCACAGATCAAAACCCACCACCAAAAATCAAAGCTTGTTGAAGTTATAGGTGAATTATAATTATAAGATTTCAGATCCCCAACCCGCAAACAGTTCCTCCTCGTCCCAATTACGAAGATTTCTTTTCGAAGTTCCCTAAAAGTTAGGAATGCATAACAAATTGGCGATAGAAGATCCACAAGGATGAGGGCGGCTGTTGTCGTCCCTATTCCGGTCGATGGGAGGAAAAGAGAGTTTGGTTTGGTTAAATAAACAGCGAGACGGAGGATTCGAGAAAAGGAGGAGAGGAAGAACCGAGACGACCGGAGATTGTTTGTCATTTATAGCAGGAGGGGGGGGGGGGGGGGCAGGGTGGGAACATGAGATTGGATCCTCGAATCTCCACCGTACACGTCAGCGATCTCGACCGTCTTCCTGGGATTCTGTCTCCCCCAGTGGACTCGATCTTCATCCTTTATAAGGTATTTGGATTGCTTTCACATCGCAAAAAGAATAAACAACAACTAGTCGTGAGTTAATTTCTGAATTATTATCGGACGAATAGAAAAACGATCATTTTCGAAAATCTTGGTTCTGAATAGTTGCTCTTTCAACGATTAGTTAAAGGAAAGGAAAATATCTTCCCATATATCGAAATTTACAGATACTAATAATTCAAGAACATAATTTCCTGAGTAAGAGCGATTTGTATGGTCTTGAAAAGTCGTTACCTAAGCTGTAAGAAGTCGTGTTCAACTTATTTTTTATAAAATTAATTTAAACATTCTGGTTATTCTTATTTACTAACTCTTATATTCACGCTATTACAAATAGACTCGGAACTTTGGAAAGCCGCATATCCCTTCTTACCTTAGGCCCAATCGAAATGTCGGTTGGAACCTCTGAAGCATTTTCATTGCGGATTGATACTCATGCGACATTCCGTCTTGAGCAACGTCTTTAGGGACTCCTTTATGGGTGTGATGGGTCTTTAGGATTTGTCTTATCGAATCAAAATTATTATCTGATGTTCATGCAAAGAAGATGAGAAAATGGTCAGAAAGGTCTGATTTGAATTATAATAATTAGAACTAAGATCGATATTTATTGAGAGTTGTGTGTCCCGCAAAAGTTGATCATTCTGCAATTTCAAATGAGATGTCTTTGGTTGCAGGTCCATGTTAATTGTGTTTAGTCCGGATCATTGACCTCAATTACAAACAAAACAGATATCGCAAAATGTATTAGTATCGATTAAATTTGAACGCAATTCACCCAAATTTGGAATAATAATGCATGTCTTACCGTGTTGAAGTAATCGAACTGAATTTCGATTCTTCGAATGAGTCCGAGTTTTTCATCGTATTTTTAATGCAAAACAGAGAAGGAAGATGGAAATCTTGGAGTCGCATAATTCTCACTGTCTACTATCGTATGTCTGCAATTGCTATAGACGATTGGATAGGAAATTTGTAGTTGAAGTCGGGAGCTGGAATTCGCTGCTGCCATCGACTGGAAGCTTGGAGTTTGTTGCTGCCATCGAGCAGGAGCTTAGGATTTGCTGTTACCGTCGACTGGAACCTGTCGACTGGAATCTTAGAATTCACTGCTACCATCGACTGGGAGCTGTAAACTGGAAGCCTGGTAATTGCTGTCACCCTCGACTGGAAGCTTGAAGTTTGCTGTCATTGTCGACTAGGAGCTGTCGACTTGAAGACTGGAGTTCACTGTCACCATCGACTGGAAGCTTGGCATTTGCTGCTACAGTTGTATGGAAGGTTGGAGTGATTATTTGGGGAAGTCGGAGCCTGCTGCAACTTCTGGTACGCCGGTGTAAACGAGGAGCCTACTGGTTTTCTACTCTTCCCTCCTTGACATCGCGGCAGACATCGAAAGGATGTTGGAGCCTTGGCTGATTTCTGCAACAGGGATGGTAATAATTTCGTCAAACTGGGAATCCCTTACTTGTATCCACTTGTCGTCCAACAGCATTTCATTCGATCTGCCTCCTCATGTGAAGGAATTAACCTCTGGAGATGGGTGTCCTTCTGTCGGGCAAGGAAGGGTGGTTCCATCACCTCAAACCTTCCTTCCTTTCTGTGATTGTGTCGGGTGGATTGTCTTTGAGAAAATACTTTTTGCAGACTAGTGCCACAAGGAGGCGATCCCGTGAAATAATCAATGATGTACTTTTTCCCCCCCTTCTCCAATTCGCATAATGTTAGAGACCGGCCTCATGGGATTGTGTCGTGGTACTCAAAATCAATTATAAAATTAGTTATGATATAAGGTGGCAGTTCAATTATAGTAGCGTGTTGTCCCCATAAGTCAGACAAGGTTAATAATAAATGACGCTGTGGCTAAGACAAACTAATCGAGGAAACATATTTAACGGCCGTTAAGCATGTCTAATGAGCGTTAGAATTAATTCACGGTGTCATGTTCAACTAGATTTAGAACTTTGTTTATGAGATGTCTATTTTTTATCCTAGCCTAGATTTAGTATTATATAATATATACAGCTCGCAAGCCATCCGACTATACTTTGATCGATCGATTCAAGAGCTGGACAGTTCGTTTTCATTCAGGAAAGGAGGATTGCTCGGCCGCTCTTTTATTTTATCACATTCTTAAAAAACATTTATGACATTTTTAGAATAATAATCTCTTGAAAATTTTAGTAAAATGAGCTAAAAATAATCCATATGTAATTTACTTTTTACAAAAGTTATATAAGCATTTAATCTTTCTTTAAATCAAGATCTATAGATTAAATCTAAAAATTTTCGAACTATCTAAAATCAAGGAAATTAGATTTGTTCCAAAAATAAAAATTAGTTAAATGAAGCTTCCAAAAATAATGCAGTCCAACAACAAGAATTATCGAAAATTTCAGCAAGAACTAATTCAACGCCAAGATGACAAATCGATGCGGCCCGACATGCCCATATCTCCTGTCCTGTTGACATGGCAATTAATTTTGGGCCTGGGTTTAGAACAGAAACCCAGTAATCCCTCAAGTCACACTCCGAGTCGGCCCAAGATGTAGTCGTCTAGGCCGACTCACGACGAAGTCGACTAGGTCGACTTATGAACGGGGTCGACTAGGTCGACTCACAACGAAGGAATATGGTGATCAAAGCCAATCAAGATGACTCAACAGTAGCTAGGTCTACTAGTAAGGTCAAGTCGACGGGATCCTGGATAAGTCGACCAAGTCGATCGTAGTCCGTACAGATCAGTCAAGTCGACGAGGTTGAAATAAATTTATTCATTTTCAATCACGTTTGTTAAAGATCGTAACTGATCTTAAATATCCAGGAACGTGATCCCATATATCAAGGGGGTTGTTGAGACACTCCCACGACATTAGGGATCACGATCTATAACACGATCTGCAAAACGATCTATCTGTTACGCGTTAATCGCGTACAAGTCCTCTATAAATAGCAGAGGGATTTTTCAAGACAGAACACGACCACACACAGCCAAAACACTGAAGTTTGTTCGTCAACCTTAGGAAATTAGATACCTCGACCCGGTTTGTAGGTCAACCTCCCTCCACCAGCAGAGTGAGCTCGTAGGGCCTTTGCCGTCAACCCCCGCCAGCGACACCACCGACGGAGTGAGCTCGTAGGGCCTTCGTCACAGCCTCCCGCCAGCGACCACCACCGACGGAGCGAGCTTCCAAGGCCTTCGTCACAAGTTCTCCACCGTCACAGATTTCCACGTCGTCGTCAATACTTGCGCTTTTTTCCATTTTTAATGGCTGTAAGCCCTGTTTCCTTTATTCATTAAGATTGTAAGACTTGCATTTGATTTCAATAAAATTGTGCATCTTCTTACTGGCGACCACAATATAACTACTGTGAGTCCATTGCCAAATATTTCCAACGTGATCCGTTTCGTGCGCGAACACGTTTTTGGCGACCACAGTGGGAGAACGTTGAGGAAAAAAGATCTTAGTCTCAAATGCCGAGGAATACTCGAAGCCGTGAATTTCAGAATCCCTTAGATGGGGAAAACCAAGAACTTCCTCCGGGAATGAACTTGGAAGCGCCAGCCCTAGGAGGCCAGGCAGCTACGAACCAGTCCACTTTTGATTCACATGCCCAAGTGCCGGCCCTAGGAGGCCAGGCAGCTACGAACCAGTCCACTTTTGATTCACATGCCCAAGTGCCGGCCCTAGGAGGCCAGGCAGCTACAAACCAGTCCGCTTTTGATTCACATGCCCCGTCCGAATTTATTTCGAGACTGGAGTTCCACAAGGAATTGGGGAATGTGCGTCAGGATTTGACCGATATGAAGGGCATCCTAATGGATGTCCAAACTCTAATAGGGCGTCTTTCTGGCCCGAGAGACGAGGAAAGAGTAAGACCTCGTATGAGAGAGGCCCCCTTTAGGGAGTCTACGTTCATGGCAGACGCTCGTCGGACTACTCAAGGGCCACGTAACGTGACTTTTGAGCAATCCGACATAAGGACAAATGCTCTTTTCGAACCCGGGAATCTGGTTCCCCCTAGTCGACCCTCTTCTTCACGTAATCGACCAACGAATACGTATTGGAATGAGGCAGAGGACTTTCAAGAGGAAACAGACCGAAGGGAGGATTTTATTCCGTCTCATCGCCCTGGAAAAGAACCTGTAATCGACGCGACTGGAGACCCCTATGAGCTTGGATCCCGAGGTGGAAACTTTCGGGAGGAACCTTCTTTCTACATGAGGGATCCAGTGAATCAGGCAATGGGGGAAAGATCTCCGTACAGCCCGATAAGGTCAACTCGACCTCCAGCGCAGGCCCCAGTAGGCGGTATACCCCCAGACTTGAGGGAGACCATAACTCAGGTTATAGAGCAAGTCGTCCCCGGAATAGCTCGGCGAGACGATACCTGTTTGTACAGGTCTCCCTATCCTGCATATGTCGACAGGGATTTCCCTCTACCTAGAGGTTATAAGGTGCCCGACTTTACTCGTTTTTCGGGTGAAGATGAAATGACCCCACTCGAGCATGTCGCTCGCTTCACTCACCAACTTGGTGAGGCGGCTGGGAACGACTTTTGGAAACTGAAGCTTTTCCCTAACTCATTAACGGGAGATGCCTTTACGTGGTATGCGAGTTTGCCGCCAGGGTCAGTAGCCTCGTGGACTCAGATGCAGTCTATGTTCGTTAAGACCTTTGCTCGACTGGATACCCCCATGTCAATGTTTGAGGTAATGCGCCTTAAGCAGGCTAACGGAGAACACCCAGGACAGTTTCTAATGAAACTTAGGAAGGCCCTACTACGGTGTAGACCCCCCATACCGGAGAAAGATCAGTTACTTCTCGCATTAAATGCGTTGACAATCCCGTTCCGGAAAAAGCTGCAGGGCGAGCGCTTTGCTGACCTGTATGACTTAGCAAGGAGGGCTACTGAGTATTATCAGCTCCTTACAGAGGAAGCCCAGCTGACTCGAGCCTACCAAGTCGACACTTATGAAGTCGACGTGGCGGAATTTGTCAAGGGGGAGTCGACTATATGCGATCCCCTGACTAAGAAGAATTCCAAAGCTAAGGCATCCCAAAAGAATGCCGAGGAAAGAAAATATTCTTTCGATACGGATAAAGTCGACGCGATATTCGACTGGCTTTATCAAAGGAAAAGGATTAGGCTCAAGCCCGGCCATCGAGTCCCTCAGACAGAGAGGGAAAAGAATAGGAATTACTGCAAGTGGCATGGGTCCTTCACCCATGCTACTAAGGACTGTTTGTCCTTTAGAAATATCATTCAGGATTTAATAGAGTCTAAAGAGCTCCGTTTTCCCGAGGTCGACGAAGTCGCCGTGGTGGATGATAATCCATTCGAGGATGAAGTCGCCATTCATACGTTTGACATATTTGATGCTGAGGTTAATCTCTTAGAAGTTATTAACGACTCTGCTGTACCCTCGCAGGACTTACAAGCAACCGGCGAGACTTTGGTGGCCAATGCCCTGATGAAGCGACTGGCTGAGCGTGGGGTCTTCATTCTGCCCAAAGGAAGGGAGAAGTGGCTATGCCACTGGCACTTGAACGACACTCATACTACGGATCAGTGCCACACGTTCAAGAAGTACCTACTGGACAGCAAGACGGAGGGGTGGTACGACTTGACCCCGTTCGAGGAAGCAGCAATGTCACTGAACACTTCCCGAGGATCTTCTCACGCCCTCAAAAGCCCTCCTAGCGCAGATCGTCGATTAGCCTTGCGAGGAGGAAGAGGAGGCCCCCAGGGTCACAAGGGGAATGGAGAGGCAGTCGCCCGGGGAACAGAACGCCCGGCACGGCGACTGGAGTTCATAGACTCGTCTGGCCAAAGGGTCATCAAACAGGGGTACACTAGAACTACCCCTGTCAAGGAGATTAGACCGGTAGAAGAGCATAAGGAAGCGGACCAACCTCAGCAGGCCGTGAATCGCAGGCCCCGCTACGCGTCGCAGACAGTTGATCCTCAGGAACTGCGGAGGGGGCCACCTATTGCCCAATTCCTGGACGAAAAGCTGCTGTGCCAAAAGTGCAAGCTGATCGCTCACAACCGCATACTCATCACCCAGCTCTGCACAGCATGCTGCGTTAACTACTTCTTGCGGCTCGTCGACTTATCCGCAAAAGGGGAGATGCTGGTGAAGGCAGTCCGTCCTGAGGGCTCAGGTAATTCGAACCCTAACAAGCCCTCTTCGAATAGGCCAGCAGATAACCCTGTGCAGGTAGGATATGACCCAGCCGACGAAAGGTTTGTAGAGGTAGGTCGACTTCCTTTTGGTTCTAAGAAACCAAGGTTTGTCAAAGCGCTTAACCCTTCGTCTCAATGGCAGAAGGCGGAAAGGAAGGTTACGCTTCCCGTGAGGGCTCAAAAGAGAAAAGAAAGGCGTCTAAGTCACGCCCAGAAGAAGCCAAGAATGACCCCTGTGATGCCACCCGTTGGCGGGAATCACACCACAGGAAAACAAGTCGCAGAGCCCGAGCGAGTCGAGTCTACTGACTACTCGGAAGACCCAGGCTCGAGCTTCGACTACACTCCTCTACGAGGAGATAAGCCCTGCGACTTCAACGCAGAGCAAGGGCCCCTCGTGAGCTGTAACGCTCTTACCCTCCCTGCGGAGTTCGCCTGCAACAACAAGTCGGAGGCACCGGAAGGTAAAACTCTCGACTCTAAAGTCATTACATTTCCTTCTGGCTTCCCTCTGCACTGGTTGAGAAAACCATCAGATCGCATGAAACAGCATATGCATTCGCTGTACATCTCAGCCACCTTTGATGGTGTCTTAGTGGGCCGAGTCTTAATAGACAATGGCGCCACTGTCAATGTTCTTCCCCTTGCCAAGTTTAGATTACTTGGGTACAAGCCTAGCGAGTTGGTGCGAACCGACGTAGCTGTAAGTGGCTTTAATGGGAGAAAATCCGAGTGCCTGGGCATATGCTCCGTGCGCCTAGGCGTCGGGAGACACGAGCAGGAAACTGCTTTCTTTGTAATCGATATAGCCCCTTCATTTAATGCGCTTTTAGGACGCGATTGGCTTCATAAGGCCGCCGCGATTCCATCTACTTTGCATAGGGAGTTAATCTTATGGCTTGACTCCGAAATAGAGATCGTTAAGGCTGATGAATACTCCTGTTGTGACAAGGGTATTTTGCATACAGAGACGTGTAAGACAATCAAGGACCTTACTCTGGATCAGCGCTACAAGCTGGGAGACCCCACAGTCGGACCCCTAGGTGAACCTTCTGGGAAGTTCGACTTCATCGTAAGCTATGGCACCTCTCACCCCAAGCCTGACGAAGGACCCATTGTGCCAACAGGATGGGGGCCCGACTTCACAGACAAGGACATAGATGAGGTTCTGCAGGAGGTAGTCACGACCAAAGATGGAGGCGAGACGAACAACAGCCCAAGCGGCAACAAGGGAGAAGCGCCTAAGAGCCAAGAGAGCACTGCGACGGAGTTGGAGCCCGATAGACTCCTACACGAAGGGACGTATGGACAGTGAGGAGAAAGGTCATGCAGTCGCTGATATCCTACAGCGACTTCAGAAGCATGTTAGGATGTCTAGGAAAGTAGGATGCCAAATAGGCAACATCAATTTCGAAGCTAGGTCATGTAATAACGTTGACACCGATCTAGGTGGTGTCCAGAGTCATGAGTCACTGATGATGCCATGTGACTCACTCGTAAGTGTCAATTTAGGCGAGGCATCAAGCCCTCGAATTGTTTTCATCAGTTCTTCAATGAATAAAGAACTTTTCAATTCTATCAAAGCTACTTTAGAAGAGTTTAAAGACTGTTTCGCTTGGGATTACACTGAGATGCCTGGCCTAGATCGCCGACTTGTGGAACACAAGTTACCAATCAAAACGGGATTTAAACCAGTCCAACAGGCGCCGAGGAGAATGACTCATGAAGTCACTCAAGCAGTATTCGAGGAAGTCAAGAAGCTCTTTAAAGCTGGATATATAAGGACATCGAGGTACACCGAATGGATATCCAGTATAGTTCCTGTCATTAAGAAGAATGGTAAGATTAGAGTTTGCATCGACTTCAGAGACTTGAATCGTGCCACTCCAAAAGATGAGTACCCCATGCCTATCGCAGACGACTTAGTCGACAAGACTGCAGGGCACCAAATTATGTCCTTCATGGATGGTTTTTCAGGATATAACCAAATCTTCCTAGCTGAGGAGGATATCCATAAAACTGCGTTCAGGTGTCCCTTAGGCATTTTCGAATGGGTAGTCATGCCATTCGGACTCAAAAACGCTGGGGCAACCTATCAACGAGCCATGAACGCTATATTTAATGCCTCGATTAACAAAACAGTCGAAGTATACATAGACGATATAGTGGTCAAGTCGCAAGACGAGAAGTCACATGTTAATGACCTTAGAAATGCTTTCATTCAAATGAGAAAGCATCAGCTCAAACTAAACCCTCTCAAATGTGCCTTCGGAGTCAGAGCAGGACATTTCCTAGGGTTCCTAGTCCATCAACGTGGTATAGAAGTCGACCAGAACAAAGTGAATGCCATTCAAAGATTGAAACCCTCCGAGTAATAAGAAGCAGTTACAGGCTTTCTTAGGAAGGATCAATTATCTAAGGCGATTTATCGGTAACGTCGCTGGACGGACAGAAGTTTTTTCGACTTTACTGAAGGCGAAGGGAAATTTTGTGTGGAGCGACGAACACCAAAAAGCATTTGAAGGCTTAAAGGAGTATTTAATGAAGCCGCCTGTGCTTGTCCCTCCTCGGATAGGAAAGTCCTATCTGCTTTACGTGGCAGCGACTGAATCAGTCATCGGTGCCATGTTAGCCCAAGAGGCGGAGGACAAAATTGAGAGAGCGGTCTACTATTTGTCAAGACAACTGACGGCCACAGAAAAGCGCTATACAATTAAGGAGAAGTTGTGCCTATCGGTCTTCTATGCTGTTAAGAAGCTGAGACATTATATCGGATCCCAAGAGGTTCATGTTATTGCCAAGTCTCCAGTCATAAAATACTTTTTCGAAAGTCCCCTATTGACCGGAAGAATTAGTAAATGGAGCTTGGTCCTATCCGCATACGATCTGCATTTCAAACCTCAACAGTCGGTGAAAGGGCAGGCCTTAGCCGACTTCTTAGTGAACCACGATCCATCTACATCAATCGATCAAGAGGAATCCCTTGAAGATGTCTGGCAAGCTTGGTTTGATGGATCTTCGGCGAAATCCGGCGTAGGCATAGGCCTCCACATACTTTCGCCACTAGGAAAGGACGTTCGCCTAGCATATCGTTTGTCGGCGACTCATACAAACAATGCGACTGAATATGAAGCGTTGATCACGCTCTTGAAGGAATTATTAGCCTTGGGAGCCAGGAAAGCCAGAGTAATGGGAGACTCTCAACTGGTTATTAACCAGATGAACGGCGACTCTCTATGTCAAGAGAAACTCGCACCCTATCATCAAGTCGCTCGAAGGCTAGTCAAGCGGTTCGAAGTAATTACTTTCCTCTTTGTAGGCCGGGAGGAAAACACAATCGCTAACGACTTAGCCCAAAAGGCTTCGGGATACAAGGCCAAAAGAGGAAGCGATTGTATCCCAGAAATAGCTTCCCACCTAGCTCCCCAAGGAGACGCGTTCACTCTGAACATAATGACAAGCGATAAAGATTGGAGGAGGCCAATCACCGACTTCCTCTCCGACCCAACACAAAAGGCGAGCCAAAGAATCAAGACTCAGGCTTTGTCGTACACCCTTATAGATGGGGTACTTTACAGAAAGACAAAAGAAGGAGTCCTACTAAGGTGCGTCGACTTAGACGAAGCGACCCCAATTATGTTGGAGACTCACCAGGGTTTATGCGGGTCTCACCAATCTGGCACCAAAATGTCTTGGACTATCCAAAGACATGGATTTTACTGGCCATCAATGCTAAAAAATTGCATAGAAATGGCTAGAGGATGTCAAGAGTGCCAAAGGCATGGTCCTGCGACGAGAGCTCCAGCGTCCGACTTAATCTCAGTCATTAAGCCTTGGCCATTTAGGACTTGGGCCCTGGATATAATCGGAGAGATTCACCCACACTCGAGTAAAGGCGATGCCTACATTCTAGTCGCTACTGACTACTTTACCAAGTGGGTCGAGGCTCAAGTATATACGAAAATTAACCACAAAGAGGTGATCGACTTTCTCAGATCTTTCATCATTTATAGATTTGGGATTCCCCAGAATATTGTAGTAGACAATGGCACCGTTTTCAATAATGAGAAGGTGCGTGAATTCGCTGCTGAGTTCAGCTTTTCAATCACTAATTCGACACCTTATTACCCCCAGTCGAATGGACAAGCTGAAGCTACTAATAAGCTCATAAAGAATAACATTCAGAAAATGGTTGGTGCAAATCCAAGAGAATGGCACAAACTATTACAGGACACCTTGTGGGCTCTAAGAGTCACCAAGAGAGACAGCACAGGAGAAGCCCCTTTTTCGCTGGTATATGGGCAAGATGTTGTCCTACCTATTGAGATTCGATACAAGTCGCTCAGGGTAGCTCATCCTGACTTACAAGACGAGGCAATGTACCTCGCTTTAGAAGAATTGGAAAAGAAGCGACTCGACGTAATAGACCGACTCGAGATACATAAGCAAAGAATTGCTAGGCACTATAATAAAAAGGTTGTCCATAAGCGCTTCAAAATGGGCGACTTAGTATGGAAGATGATCCTACCTCTTAAATCGAAGGACCAAGTCCTGGGTAAGTGGTCTCCTAATTGGGAGGGTCCATATGAAGTGTGCGAGACATACTCATCTAATACGTATCGACTTATGACCAGAGAAGGGGATAGACATCCATTGAAGGTCAATGGTAAATATCTTAAATCCTACCGCGCGACTATCTGGGAAGCTCATCATAAAATCCTAAGACAAAGGACTCCATTAATTTGGGAAGCGCTTAATTCCTAAGAAAATCGCGCTAGGCTTCAGTAACGCTGTTTGGAAGAATGAATTTAGTTTAGCGTAGTGGGCAGAAATTCATTCGAGACACAAGGTACTTGATTTGTTCAGTAAAGCAAAAACAATGGAATTGCATTGTTCCTTGGTTACAAATCTAGTTTCCATAACCCGCCAACTTCTCTGAAATCGAGGACAAGGGATTTACGAGCTCGTCGCTTCGCGTTCACCTTGTTTCGCTGGGCATAAAGGTCGACGACCTTTTCTCTATCCTTCTCAGCGTTGGCCTCCAGCACCTCGATTTCTTGAGTATTGATCGACGCAAGCTGCCGAGTCAGGTCATTCTTGAGGTTCGTATAGAACTCTATCTGTCTCTCTGCCTCGGTCAGTTTCTCTTGCACATCGACCAAACGTTGGCGGGCGTCCTGTGCAGCTTTAGAGGCCTGCCCTCGAGCTTCATTGATCGACTGAATCTTCGAGTCAGTCAAGTCGAAGGCGACCAGGTCGGCGTAGTAATCCCTCCAGCGGGTCCAGTACGTCAACCTGAAGCTCTTGCAGGCCCCCAGTATTTCGTCCGTGACCCGAGGGGATGTCTCGATCCTCTTCAACAGCTTCTGCATCCTCCTAAATTCGTTGACGCCTAAGGGGTCAAGGAGCAGAAGTCTGCAAAATTCTTCTATATCCTCGTGAAGCTTCACCCACGGGTCTTTGGCTGACCTGGAAGTCGCTGCAGCAGGATCCTGAGGAATAAGAGGTAAAATGTTGTTAAACAATACCCTAAGAAGGCCAACGACCTCGTGTGATCGAGTACTTACCTCTGGAGGCAGTATATCCTCAGAGCTCTCATCCGAAGAAGAAGGGGGACTAGGAATCTTTTGTCGGCCAGCAGGCACCTTCACCCTCTTTGGACGAGCCTATAAGGAGGGATACAAGAACCTCAGTTAAAATCGCAATGATACTCCTATGTGTTGTTTAAAACAAAAACACATACCGTCGCTGTTGTAGGAGTTTGGACTGGAGGAGAAGGAATAGCTCGGTCTTCTTCCTCATAAGTCGACCGAGTCGGTAAGCTGGCCAAGATCGCAACATCCAAAGCAGCCGGCTCTTCTTGAACCAAGGCCTCAGGAATACGTCGATCCTGAAACAGAATATGATGCAGAACCAAAATTCATATATGAACTAGAGTAATATATCTTAGCAGGGAGTCGAGCTCACCTCGGCAATCGAAGCCGTCTCGAACACAACCGGAGTGGGCTGGTCACCACCTCCGGTTGACGCTTCGCCCTAGGCAATATAGTGCGAGTTAGATACAGAAGCTCAAGATGAATTAGAGTCAGTAGAATCATACCTCTGTAGTTGCTCCTCGAGCGATATCAACCATCGCTAAGGTCGCAGGCACCGCAGCAGATGATGAACTCACTACTGGTGATCTGAGTGGGGCCACCGCTGCTGGCGACCTGGGAGAAGAAGTCGCCACTACGGTAGTCGGCGACTTGGGAAGAGGAGCCGCCACTGGAGATGATACCTTCACCAGTCTCCTCCTCTGGGATAGAGGCATCTCCTCAAGACCTTCTTCCTCGGCCGCCTTGCGCTTTGGAGCGCTTTTAGATCGAGCCTTAGAAGGATCGCCTGCGGCTATTTCCCTGGGTTTCGCGACTTTAGCCTTCCCCTTGCTGGTCGACTTGAGTCTAGAAGGAGCAGGGGCAAGGGGAGCTTTAGGCTTGGGTTTTCCAGAGCCTTGAGGCATCATTGATCCTGAAAAGGAGAAAGTTCACGATTAATACTAAGAACCCAACACTCTTAAAGTAAAGCTAAGTCTTTACCTTTTGCTTTGATATGCGCGTCGTCTATGTAAAAATCAGGCTCCTTGGAGACCTCCAGGAAATGCATCAAAGCCCGCAGCTCTTCATAGGTAGTCGACCACAGCACAGTGAAGAACTGTGTGGCGAAACAGGCAGAAGCATCAGATGGGAATTCCATCTGGGAGAGCTGCGCCTTGCTGTTGAGCAAGTCGAGGGTCTTCGGGGCAATCGGCTTGCACCCAATTCTCTTCATCCTGTCCCCGCACAAGCCACCGGTAGGGTCGGCAAGTGGAACTGCTACACCCTGGATGAACCCAAACTGCCTTGCACACAGCTGAGGGTTATAGACTTCAAAGGTCAGGTAGCCGTCAAAGATAACTGGTAGATCCCTGCGGGTCAATACCCCATTCCAGAAGCCACGAGCAGCTTGAAGATTAATTTCCTGAGCAAATGTCTTGCCGCCTGGAAAGGGTGCCCAGTTGCGTCGATCTACCCTGCCGAAGTCGACGATGTGCTTCATGTGGCCAGTGATCGATGTCATAAGCCATTGATCCTTCCGCTGGCAGCACTGATCCAAGATGGTCTCCCCATAATAGGCAGATTCGAGGGGCGAAGAAGGGCCCTTGAACCCAGTCAATCCGGGCATCCACATAGCCGACCAGAGGTGAACTAACCAGAGCAACCCTCCTGCTGGATGTTTTGGAAATGGCTTGATCTGAGTCGTCGCTCTGTCCAGATCATGGTAAAGAAGACCCAAAATGAAGGGGCCCCAAGAGGTCTCCCTCAGAAAGTTGGCCACTGCATAAGAAGTGTGGCTGACCTTCTTCCCAGGGAAGCAATAAACAAACTTGCTTAACCAGGTGCTGAGAAACTCGACCTCTTCCCGGGCGCCAAAACCTTCGGTCGACAACTTCTCATCTGACCCCTTGCCTGCTGAGGCCATTTTTAGGTGCCTGTTCACCACCTCCATGTACTGAAGGGCGCCCTTGGGATTAATATCACCTGCCTGAGAGTATTGTCGAACAGGGAGGCCATTGACTTTGCACCTGGTCAAAATCTTCACATCTGCCAATGTAACAGACATGGGACCCTCCGGGAAATAGAAGCAGTTGACAGCAGAGTTCCAGAAAGGCAGCATGGCCGAACAAACCCTAGGATCACAGTTCTTGTCTGCCACGGACATTCTAAAGAACCTCAAGATCTTCTGATTCCTAAACCTCTCTGTGAAATGCTCCTCCCACATCTCAAGCCATTCCACCATCTCAGATTTAGATGCAGAAGGAAAACACAGGAAGGATCCCTGACCTTCCCAGTTGAGGGGATCGACGAAATCGGGATGGCAAATCGGGATGGGCTTCTCCGTGACGAGATAGTTGAGCGGCACCGTCCCCGGGAAAAAATGCTCCGGCAGGATAGGTCCGAGAGTGACGCCCGATCCCTGATCCTCTGCGACCGGAACGGGTCCGGTTGGCCCCGCACGCAGATTATGGAACTCGAAAGCCTTAAAAGTCGACATCTTTTTAAGGATCGGAAGAGTTTTGAGGAGGGAGACGAAGAGTTTTCTGGGAAGCGAGGGTTTCTGGTTTCTTGGAGAAGATGGAGAAGTGTTGAGCAAGGAAGAAAAGTGCGGGAAAAGGACGATGACTCTCCTTTATATAGGGTATGATTTCTGCTGAGTCGGCATAGCCAACCCAACATAAAAGGGGGGCTTATGTTGACATGGCAATTAATTTTGGGCCTGGGTTTAGAACAGAAACCCAGTAATCCCTCAAGTCACACTCCGAGTCGGCCCAAGATGTAGTCGTCTAGGCCGACTCACGACGAAGTCGACTAGGTCGACTTATGAACGGGGTCGACTAGGTCGACTCACAACGAAGGAATATGGTGATCAAAGCCAATCAAGATGACTCAACAGTAGCTAGGTCTACTAGTAAGGTCAAGTCGACGGGATCCTGGATAAGTCGACCAAGTCGATCGTAGTCCGTACAGATCAGTCAAGTCGACGAGGTTGAAATAAATTTATTCATTTTCAATCACGTTTGTTAAAGATCGTAACTGATCTTAAATATCCAGGAACGTGATCCCATATATCAAGGGGGTTGTTGAGACACTCCCACGACATTAGGGATCACGATCTATAACACGATCTGCAAAACGATCTATCTGTTACGCGTTAATCGCGTACAAGTCCTCTATAAATAGCAGAGGGATTTTTCAAGACAGAACACGACCACACACAGCCAAAACACTGAAGTTTGTTCGTCAACCTTAGGAAATTAGATACCTCGACCCGGTTTGTAGGTCAACCTCCCTCCACCAGCAGAGTGAGCTCGTAGGGCCTTTGCCGTCAACCCCCGCCAGCGACACCACCGACGGAGTGAGCTCGTAGGGCCTTCGTCACAGCCTCCCGCCAGCGACCACCACCGACGGAGCGAGCTTCCAAGGCCTTCGTCACAAGTTCTCCACCGTCACAGATTTCCACGTCGTCGTCAATACTTGCGCTTTTTTCCATTTTTAATGGCTGTAAGCCCTGTTTCCTTTATTCATTAAGATTGTAAGACTTGCATTTGATTTCAATAAAATTGTGCATCTTCTTACTGGCGACCACAATATAACTACTGTGAGTCCATTGCCAAATATTTCCAACGTGATCCGTTTCGTGCGCGAACACGTCCATCACTTGACCTTAAAAGAGAAGTCTCTGTAAACTACCCCCGAGTCGAGCATGCTGACAGAAGCATTCTCGGGTCCTCAGGCATCCGGCTTCTTCTGCACAAGCTTCTCGATCAAGTCGGCGACCTCCTGTACCGTCGTAATGTTCTGGGAGCTCTCCTCCTCGACCCCGATCCCAAACTCTTCCTCCAGCGCCATCACTATCTCCACCTGTGTCACCAACAACTCCAGCATTGTCACGTGTGAAAAGGGGAAGGGGCTCGGATGAATCTCTCGCTACGCACCGTGTCAAGAGAGTCGGCTCCGAGGGAGGCGAACTTAGAATCCTGAGTGAGCTCGGTCTCAGGAGGGACCGCGAGCTGCTTCCTCACTATCTCGCACACTTTATCCACTGTCTCGGGCCTCGCCTAAGTCCCAGAACTCCAAATTATTCTCTCCAATATAACAAACTGATTAAGGGACGACTCGTTTATTAACTACTAACCAAACAAGAGATGCGGAATCGCGAACTCCTCAGGGCAGCGGAGCTCTGTCCAGCTGCTGTCAATTTGAACGAGACAAAACTCACAGGAGGACGTGAGGATGACGATGGCCATAAGAAGAGCGACCCGAGGCTCGCTGCGTCAGTCGTGACGGTGGCAATTAGAAATGGGAGAGCCGAAATTTTTCTGAGAGCGAAGAGATAACACTAAAGAAAGGATAAGGTTCGAGATGGTCCAAAAGAGGGGATCTTATTATCTACAAGGAGGACTAAAGTTTTTCTAGCAATGAAATTCCAGCCGTAGGATCAGCGAAGTCTTATGGAACGAGAACACTCTTCCATGAACGAGTGGTTCATAGTTCTTACATCATGGGCGCGCACCCCAGTCGGTCTGTTTCTTTAAAACTTGCCCATGTGGAGTCGCCGGTCGTTAGGGACCTCCCAGTCTATCTTTATGTGCTAACGGCGGATCATGTCGGTTGTTTGTATGACAAATTAGCTCTTAGTGAATAGAGATGCTTTCGGATAGACTGAACTTGCAAAAAGCCGAGTCTTTCCGTGACGTATCTCGCAACCTTCTTATGCAAAAGAAGACGAAGATCGTGCAAGGAAGATAAATTTTCATTTCTCTCGCAACCATAAATGTCACCAACTAGTTAAGTTTAGCCTTTCTTACCATTTTCCTCACCCTGTTTGAATCTGAATTGTATGCGCGCCTTCCGGCCTAGCACGCGCGTGGCAGTTCGAATGACCTGAGGATTCGGGCCCGCTCCCCAAGGCCCAACCGTTCGACGTCACGACTCGAGCGTCGGATGCTGCAAAAGGGAATTGGGTGATCCCTCCCTGAGTTTCTAACTGGGCCTGCTCGGGCCCTCGCCGACCGTCTCTATTTTCCTAAGAGGCCGCAGGCGAAAGGCGAAGCATGATCCGAAGAAGCGACTTTCGGGAGAAATCGGGAGCGGCTCGCGTCGTCAGTTCCTCATCCAAAATATCTCCGTAAAAAAAAGTTATTGTTGTTTAACCTGGGTAAACTATACGGAGTCGCCACCGACTTTATTTATAAAATCTGTTTTAAGTCGGAAAAAAAAGTGGTTCGATGATCCTTAATTACTGACTCTTACACTTAGACATGCGAAAAGGTGACGTTTGCTCCAAAAAATTTATTTTTGATTAACGGGCGTTGGACCCGATCCGGGCATCACTTCGAACTCATGTCTCTGTTTTACGGGCGTTGGACCCGATTCGAGCTTTTTTGGGCCCGAACTCATGTTTATTTGTTTTACAAATAACATGCGACGATAAAACTATGGGCATAAGGCATGCGGACAGGCGCAGACAATTATGGAGATCAAAGGGGGCGGGGAAGGGTGATGATCGTAGGCCTATGCACTTGGGCCCACGACCCGTTACATGTGGAAATAAAGAAAAACGGGAGGTCCGCACCTCCCTCATGTACCTGAGGCCCGCCGAAATGGCTTTACATCGACCAGGCTTGTTAGTTGGGACCGCTTTCGAGACGTATTTCCACCACGGGTTTCCCCGTGCGCCTCCATCTTCAAGCTTTGTCCCTATGAATTCTTTCCCGGGCATGCTCGGGATCAAACAGATGTTGCACATGTAAAAGAAGTAAGAAGATTGGGATTAAATCATTTTTTAACGCAACATAAAGCATTATCAAATTTCATTTTGTAAGTTAAAGGTAATTATAATTTTTTTTTTAAATAATATGTTTATTATTAAAAAAAATCACGATGCCAAATAGGTTTACGTAAAACCATAAAAAAAATAAAAAAAAAGAGAGAAAAAAAAGGTAATATCAAAGATTGAATCTATGTAAAAAAAATGTTGAGACGTCGTTAAAAATAGTAATAATAATAATAGTAATGACTATTACAATAAAACATTAAAACAATAAATTAAAACAAGTTACGGGAGGATTTTCTTTTTAAAATGATAATAATAATAATAAAATAAATGAAACAATCAAACAAAACCATCTGCACCCGATCCATTGATTTAAAATTGAAATCAAACAGAGGGGCAGGGAAACAGACTTTCACCTCGTGGGTTCCCTGATTCTGCCATGGGATGGGCGAGATAGGAGGTTGGGTCATTGCCAACGGATCCAGATTGCTGGTCGCTGGGAGGAGAAGCGGGTGACTAGAAAGGAGTCGGCCATTGAAGACCTTAGATCTGAGGTAAGGAGCCTGTCAAGGAAGCGTTGCAACGGGTCCGATATGGTCAGGGGATGTTTGATGCGCCCGGGTTCAGTGTCAGCAGGGATGATCATTTAGTAGGTCGGGATTCCAAGGAAAACGAGGCGGCTGGGCATGTTAGGGTTGTCCGTCCAAAGCCGAGCTCGATGGGTTGGTTAAGGTACCGAGCAAAAGGGGGCCTTTGGCGTGGAGAATGAAAGCTGCAACGCTTGATGACGATGGTTCGACCCCAGCGCCGGGAAGCTAGCGGAGGAGGGGACGACTTTTGGCACTGATTACCGCTTTGGGGTACTGGGCTAATTTTCCTGTACAAACAAGTAAATATATTAGAAGACAAAATGACTTCTCGCGGTGCTAATACGCACTCGCGAAAAGTTTCGTACACCTATCTTTTATTCGACTATGGGATCGGGTTGTGAAGAAATTCGTTGCTTCGGTTGAAAAGACCGTCTGTTAAGCAGCAAGAGGTGCGGCGTCAAGTTTGGCATTGCTTCTCGTCGCTGGCATGGTTCCTTGAATCAGGTTGGTGATGCTAACGTCCTTTTTGTGTTGGAAACGATTATGGTTGGGCTGGTTTTATGGGGGGTCTCGCTGCCGCCATTGTGACTGTGTCTCACCTTGGGGGACGTGGTCTAAGAGGAGAGTAGCCTGAGCGTCAGAGTTTGGGCGACGGTCAGTGTGTGAGTATTCCCTTTTTTGTACGTCTGTCAGAGAAAAAATCTGCGAGGTTAGTGGGTGAGATCCTTTGGGATAATTATTTGTAAATAATCGGTGATTGTGGGATTAATGTGGGTTCCGAAAAATCCGTTTTCTCCGGTGCAAGGAAAACGCATCCTTGATGTTCGTCATCAAGTCGGGTTGATTCTAGTCGTTACGATATGGAAGACGAGTCGTTTGGGGTGCTCAGCATTGGAGGCCGTTGAATTGACCACAAGGCGAATTTCTTGACTCATCATCACGTTGTTGGATGGCCAACTTTGTGAGCCAGTCTGTCATGAGCTTCACACCAAGGCAGTGGAAGTTCTTTGGCAAAGATTTCTGCCACCAGCTGTCCGAACCCAAAACTTTGAATGTGTAATTAATACGGTTGCAAATAGTCAGAATAATAAAAGGGCAAGCAATGTCAGAAGCAAATAATTAGGGTAAGCAAATAATCAAAGCAATGGCCAATTTCTTAAAAAAAAGGTAAGCAAATAATAAAGCAACATTCCATGAATGGTGGTAAAGATAATTTCATGAAATTGGAGGATTCGGTGCAAAGAAAATAATTCATTATAAAAATCACGGGAATCTAAAAGAAAATCATGGCTAAATGGATGCGTAAAACAAATGATTTCGGGGAATGGCACTACAATTAACTTTACTTGTAAAATACTTATGCTATTTGGAAAGCTTTTATTTAAAATTGTTTGTGAGCCCAAACATTAAATTTCTGCACTGTATGGGTTTAGAAGCACATAACAAGATCGGTAGAGAGTGCCTTCGTTCGATAATTTCATCTCCTCTTTTCGTCGTGGAATATTTGACAATGCAATACGCCTTGGCTGAGTAGATTAGAAATTTGGGGTATTTACATGAACGTTTACGAGACGGTGCTTAAATTGTAGCTAAGTTTCACTGGTTACAACAACAAATATGAGTTATTCGGACAAAAATATATATTAACGAAATAAATTATGTACCAATAACACTACTTCTTGAGACGAAATTTATGGAAAAGTTTGTTTTACAATAAACAAGACACAAAATATATTTATTAGCATATGTTGTCACAATATAGATTAAAATTGCGTGACTATGTTGTTTTACAAATTTGATTTTGTGAGATGAATTTTTAGCAAAAATAGTTAATCAAGAAATTATAAAAAATAAAATTTAAATGTGATTATTTTTATAAATATTTCAATTATGAGTTGGTCATTATCTTTAAACTTTAAAATAATAGCATTTTTTTCTCAACCATATCGCATGATTGTTGGCCGCTACAATTGAAACATACTTGGACTCAGTTGAGGATTGAGTTACGCCTTCTTACTTTTTTAAATTCCAATAAAAAACTCCACTTCCAAACGAGAATGTAAAGCCCGACATGCTTTTCGAGTCCTCCATACTTCCAACCCGATCATTATCGCAAAAACCTAGGTGGTTTGAACTTTCATTCTTCACAAACCAAATACCAAAACAAGTCGTAGCTTTGACATACGTCAACACTCTTTTCGCTGCACAAAGACGGATTTGGCTCAAAAATTGCATAAATTTAGACAAATAACTGGGCGTGAACATTAGGTCCGGACGCGATGCCAATAAATACAACAAACTTTCGATAATACTTCTAGACAATGTCACATCAGTCGTATCACTTTCTTCATCCTTTACCACCTTCAAATTAGCCACAAGATGAGTCGGAACTCATTTTGCTCCATTCATCTCGAATCTTTTCTATAGGGCTATGGCATACTTCTTTTGAGCAAAAAAAAAAAGAAATCATCCTCTTGATGAATTTATTGGCCCCAAGTTCGACATTTTGAACTCTTTGGCTGTGTCGAGCTTGAATCGATCTACTTTCGTTTTGTCTCCCATGTGATAAGCAAATCATCTATATCTAAGAAACTATAAGTAACACTTTACCCTACGGCTTTTTCATGTAAAGTGTTGCTTCCTTCTTGTTTCTACAAAAATCCTTCTATAAGAGATATGAATCAATCCTGATGTACCACGAATGAGGAGCTTGTTTCAAACCATAAAGCACCTTGCGAAGCAAATAAACTTTCTCTTTGCATCCATCTATGGTAAACCCATCGGGCTGCTATACAAAGATTTCCTCATTGAGATAACCATTTAAGAATGATGACTTCATGTCGAGATGAAAAATTTTCCAAGCTTTGCTGCAAGTGCGATCAACATCCTAATAATGTCATGCCTTGCAACCATTGCGAAGGTAACAAAGAAATCAACTCCTGCTTCCTGAGAATATCCCTTCTCAACCATTCGAGCTTTGAATTTGTTTACGAAATTATCGGCATTTGGCTTTGTTCTATAAATCCACTTTACTTAGATTACCTTTTATCAGATGATCTCTCAACGAGATCCCAAGTACGATTTTTATTAATCAAATCAATTTCTTTTTACATGGCTGATCTCCAATTAACATTCATTGAAGCAACTTTATAAGAATCGGGAGCTTGTACGATCAAATTACATCTATGATAGACATCCTGCACAATTCTTAATCCCCACACATGTTCGTTTCTCGAAGACCCAACGCTTGTTTTTTCAACTGTCCAATCTCACTTCTAATTTTCGTCAAACGTCAAACTTATGTTGACCGAGGAAAATATTTTTTTTTAGCTCGACGACCTGCTTATCTCTCTTTTGTTTCGAAATATGAGTATAACAAATACTCCCAAAAACCCTTAAATAATTCAAGAAGCATTTTTTTCCAAACCAAGCTTCAAACGGAGTTGAATTTCTCAAAACTTTGGTCGGTAGCAAATTTAGAAGACAAACCGAATTGTTCGCAGTTTCAGCCCAAAAATCCTTGGGCAATCCCTTTCGAACATCAAACACATTGACATATCCATTATAAATATGTTTTTTTCATTCACTGACCCCGTTTTGCTGCGATAATATTGCATTGTGAACTACTAAATGATCCCGACTTGCGTACAAATTTTTGTGAACTCGCTAGAAGTATATTCACTTCCGTTATTTGATTTCAGTGTTTTAATTTACAACCATAGTGATTTTCAGCAATTTGTTTAAACTTATGAACTCATTGAGAAATTCACTTTTTGCCTTAAAAAATCTAACAAAAACATGTAAAATCATTCATGAAGATCAAAAAGTACCTATTTACATTACATTCAAAGAAGGCACACTCATTGGACCACACACATCTGAATGAATCAATTGAAGTTTCTCTATTGATTTCCACTTCGCTTCTTTAAAAGGAAGTTCGGATTTCTTGCCGTATTTGTAAACGCTACAAACTTTTGAGTACGTAATAATGGCCGAAAGATCGACAATCAATTCGTCCGAATGCATCTTCTTCAAAGTGGTAAGACTGATATGCCCCATTCTTCTATGCCACAACCGAGAATTATCAATATTTGCTGATAAGGCCAAAGAATTGGATTTAAATTTACCGGACAACATATATATTGCATTTTCACCTTCATAAACTCATTTCCATCATAGTCAGCCACCAAATAATGCATATCCTCGAAATGCAGAATATACTTTTGCTCCAACAATACCAAACTCAAAAGATTTTAACACGACTCCGGTACGAAAAAAACTTCAGAAATTCGATTAGTATCTAATATGTACGACATCTCACGAGCGAAAGTGGGTGATAAACTCGACGGACAAGTTTTATGTTAAAGAGATGTCTCTACTAGAAATTTAGATTTTTTATAAGGAAGTTTAGTAGTTTTCGCATAAATTCACTATTTTAAAGTAGCGAGTTTCAGGGTTTAGGGCTTAGGGTTTAAAATTTTTTAGCAAGTTTCACGTGTCAAAAAAATTGTTACTTCAAGCAGAAATTTCGTACTACGTCACAACACTTTAAACATAGTGCCAGGCATTAGTTATGCCATTTCTTTTGTAAGTTAATACTTTGAGTATCTAGAACAAGAAGAAATGGATAATTGGAGTAGTCATTTTACGTGAGATCAAATACCGTTAAATCGCTCCACTGCTATGAAATAGTGAGTTTTTTTTTTTTACAAATTTAAAAGTATTTATTTAATTTGGTAAAAGAAATTCCGAAACCAGCGAGTACGGGAAAAATATTCCTCCATTTGTCATCATCCATCGGAAAAGTTTACAACTCACCGGTTTGTAGGGCCGCGTTTATGAGTCGACTCCTCTTTCCCGAACCGCCCTGTGGCACGTGACCAGGCAAAAGGTCCGTCCCCTCAGGGGATTTAGACCGTCCATAAACAAGCCCTGCTTGATCCAACGGCTATCAGAAGCCTACAAAGAGGCCGTACGTCGGCTCTATCGTAAACTCTCTCCCTCCTACTCCACGCGCTGTCGATTTCCATCCCCATTCCCTGTCCGCCGGAACCCTAGCCATGTCCTCGGAGCCCCTCCTCCCGGCGGACGAACAGCCGCCGCCATCAGTCACCACCTCCGCTGCGCCCTCCCAGTTTTCACCCCCGTCTATGGCCGCTCCCCGTCCTTCCGACAATCCCGCCCCGCCCAAGCGCCAACGCCGCCCCAGCGTCCGCCTCGGCGACATCGGCGATCAGGCGTCCCTCGGCGCCCTTTCCATTGACTTGCCCTCGCAGTCGCAGTCCCGGCGCCACAAGCATTCGTCTTCTGCCTCCAAATCCCTCAAGGCCCGTTCCGTTAGCCACCTGGTCAATGGCGATGCCGCTCAAGAGTCCAATCCTGCGGAGTTCGACGAGAAGGGTCGCCAGGGTGAGCTCAATCCAGAGTTGTTTGGTTACGGCAAGAAAGTGAAGTCGAGGAGAGGAGCACCCGTCAAGAAGCCCCGGTCTGTGTGGACTTCGTCCAAGGTCGATCATGGGAACGAGGATAGAAGTAGGGAGAGGGAAGAATTATACTCGATGGAAGAGGTGGGACAGGATGAGGAGTCCCGTGATTTCGCACCCGAGGTGGATTCCCCGCTGAAGGAAAATGATGATGATGATGCAGCGGCCTTCTCAGGTGAGGAGATGTGGCGATGGAGGAGGAATGAGGAAGAAGGGGTTAGGAATTGGTTGGTAGAGTTAGGGTTGAGCAGGTATGTGCCGGTGTTTGAGATACACGAGGTCGATGAGGAGGTGTTGCCGTTGCTGACGCTGGAGGACTTGAAGGATATGGGGATAAATGCTGTGGGTTCGCGGAGGAAGATATTTTCTGCTATACAGAAGCTTCGGAAGGGGCTGTTATGAAGCCAGGTCCGTTCTGATTTCCGTGTATAGATATGCTGCAACACTCCCCTGCTGCTTGTTTAGTTGATGTTAGTCAATAGTTATAACTTCGACGAATTAAAATGGCGGCCTAATGCGTGAGTCTAGTAGTTTCCTGTTTAGAAGTCGGTCTAATGTCTTACGGTGGACTGGTATACCCTTTTTGGGTGATTGGTTTGTATGGCTGCCGTTTATCATTTTTCCGATGGAATTGACAAATTTTGCAGAATAGCTTCAGTATTCATTTTTTTTTATAACTAAGAGGTCATTTTGCGGAAGGTCATCGTGAAGAACAATTGCTACACACGTCTCTTGAGAATGCACTGGCTGGTTTACTTGCCACTGTCATGCTTTGTCAACTAGAAATTTAGTATTTGACCCTTATTGCTGACTAGCAAGGTGAAAACATGGCAATTGAACTGGCTGACCATCTTTAATTTTTCTGGGCTATTGCCTCTGGTTATAAATCGTCCTTTGGGAAGATGCAGCTACAGAAATTGAAAAACACGACCACCCCGACAGAAACCAAGAATTAAGGTATTGGTTATGGGATGGGAATATTGAAGTCTCTGTAAGTGAATCCTTGCCTGGACAATTTCATTGCATGCTGACATTTTCTGCATTGGTAAACTAGCGAAGCTGTAGGTCTTATCCTTAGGTTGCGGATTCCCTTCTGCTGTTAATGTCCTCTATCTTTGATTTTGGGGAAAACAAAAGCTATTTGCTAGATTCTTATTTTGTTACTGTTGTAAATGGCATTTTATTGGTGCATGGAATGCTTTGGGTTTACTTTTTGTATATGCAAGTTTCAATAAACAACTTTGTTTTATAGTCAGGTAAGTTTCAGGGTTTTTCTTTTTCTTTTACATCCTAATCCCCCTTGACATTTGTAAGAAGGATCAGTATCGACAATCAGAATGAACTTACAGGGAGTAAAACAGTCAATGTGCTTTTGTAGTACTAAATTTATGTAAACATCTAGAACACAATGAAAGGACATAGCCAACATAAGTAAATGGACAAGGCAAGAATAGATCAAGATATTGGGAATGTTGTTGATAGTGCGCTGATATATTTGGATCATCACGTAGAATGTTCACAATCACGCCATTTTGTGAATTCACGGGGTGATTGTTGATTCTTTCATTCTTTATGCATTTGCAAATATTAATATTGTCGTCATGTCCTGTTTTGTGCCGTGAATGGTCATTTAAAAAAAATTGTTATGATGATCTCTTATTAGAAGTAGAATGTTGATGACATAATGCGGCAAACTCAGTGATACACAATTTTCCCTTCGCTTGGTTGCTGCGTTGGCTGATCAGGTAATGCACCTGATGTCTGCAAAAGGAAATTGTTCAAACATGAGTCGTGTCTGTAATCTTGTACATCACGTTGTTCGTGTGTTGATGCCAAGTAATCTGGTGGGCTGGTCAATTTCAATGAACCCTTTGGTTAGATTGAACTGTTTTTGGTGCATTCCTGAGATTCTGATTCTTGATAAATATGCCTGTATGTAATGCCATATCTATGCATTGGTGATCAGTTATGGTTGCTGGTTCGATAGGGCTCACTGCTGCTTGGCCACCTGAATTCCTGGGAGGGTCTGATGGTTCTTTTACTTGTGCGATGCTCTGTGCCAAGAATCATGGGCCATGAGTGCAGCCAATGCTGGGTCTTATGCCCATTTCCCCATCCATTGCAAGTAATGCTGCTTCCGAGCTAACGAGGAGAAAGCTTTATTATTATGTCATGATTCAACTTTTATTACAACAATAATCGCCTCCCCTAAAATAAAAATCTGTCTGAGTAGTACTACGGATGATGGTGGAATCACGAGGCATGGCGTAGGAATCGCATTTGTCTATGTTCCATCCCCAAAACCCAAGAAGATTAAGAGTGTGAAACGAAGAAAAGTTGAGGAAAAATAGTTCGTGGTGGGGCCCCGTCCCAGTTCTTCTCCATGTCCGATAAACACCAAAAATATTTTCCACCCCTAAAAGTTCCTCCAATTTACATGAAACCCAGAAAAAGGAAAACAAAGCTTGATTCTCTACAATAGTAATGATGATGATGATAAAATCAAGAGTGTTGAGTGAGTGAACAATGGCCATGTAAGAACATAATAATTAACCTCCGAAGGGACCACTCCTTCATCCTCCTCCTCCTCATCCCCCTCTTTCATGACACTTTAAGAATGACCCGGCCCAACCAAACAGTAACTTTAAAGTGTGTAAAATGATTAAGATTAAAGAAGGTGAGAAGAAAAAGGAAAAGGAAAATTTTGTTGGGGCGGGTCATCTCATCATGAACGACGTGATGGTGTGTCGTGTACCAAAGACAAGAAAGAGAGGGGGGCGGAGCGTGTATTGTAGAATCAATATGTTGTAAGAAACTTAAAAAAGTTAGGTAAGGGAAATTGTGGGTGCGGATGTCTTGGCGATTCTTCTAGGGCGGGAATAGTGAAGGACCATTAGGTGCGGAATGGTTGAGGTGTCCGGAAGCAATGTCATGAACGGGGTCGATGCCGATGCCGTCGTGGTTGCGATGGTGGCGGACGAAGAAGAAGAAGGATAATCCTTCCTCGGACTCCATATGTTGTCCCTCACATGCTGTAACGTAAAGTCATGTTGTAGCTCCTGGCCTCTACATGTTATCTCCACCTGCCCAACATCACCAAACAACGTTAGTTTTGCTCGTTTTACTCTCTGTACAACATAATCTTCTTGGCAACGACAATTTCATTGGGGGGGGGGGGGGGGGGGGTAGGAAAACTTTGGCCCCTCAAATAAACATAAAAACTTGTTCAATCTTTAGCTCATGGCCCGAACAAGACTTTCGTCCTAAGCCTGAATGATTTTACCTAAGTCGAAATCATGACACCTTCGGACTTTTTTCCTTTACTACACATCAAAGAACAACCCCACCCCCCAACACAAAATAAACATAAGGACGATAAAGCATTTTTCTATGCAAAACAAACCGATATTAGACGAATGATGTCTCTAGATGTTTCCTTTGAAATAAAAAGAAATTAATCAATTAAATTACAACGCACGACAAAGCTATGGTGGTGTCCAAAATACTGACCTTTATTTTTAAGACCTACATGCATGTAAATGGATCATGGCGTGATGATGGTTGAATCTGTTTATACGTGTATTTTCATTAAAAATAGTCCACAAAACCACACGTAAAGGCTGGGCATGTGTGTGATGACAAAGTTGTATTTTGACTCTGGAATATAATCGAGCCAATCAAATCGCATCTCTTAACTCCAACTACCAAGTCATATCCTCTGGAGGACTTTATCTTATTAATCCGGTTTCGGGTGAGTGAAACCAACAAACAAAAACGCAGACCTCATTCTCACGCACGCCCTATTTACGGTGCTTTCAACTTGCATTAAGGTAGGGCTAATGAACCTTCAAGGTCAAAATATTCCTTCATGGAACCAAACGATCAAACCCCACTTGGGAATTCTCCCTCCCCCCCCCCCCCCAATCCCCTAATATCTCTTCCTTTAACAAAATGAAATTTTAACCTCAACCACCCAAAAACAATGACAAGAATATTAATTAATCTTGAATATTTTATGGGTGCATGAACTCCACTACCTCTCTCTCTTATCTCTCTGCCTCGTCTATATGTCATCATATGCTATTATTATTACTATAATGTGCAATCGATGACTTCCTGATAAAAAAAAAAGTTGGGGGGAGAAGTAGAAAAGCGTTGTTTTGGGGACAACAATTGGGAATGATTCTGTTGTTGAATAGTTCCATTTCAATTCTATCATGCATTGCTTTCCTCCGACGTCAAATTCAATTAAAAAAACACACAAAACAAATCACCATCAGAATTACCTCCCACAAACCTCTTCTATGGATTTATGTTTTGATTAGAATTAATTCGATAATATACGTGTCAATGTTGGTTAGGTTATTCTCTTATTCTTGGTCTCTAATAATGTTCGGCTTGGGGTTGGCAGAGAGATAGGAAAAGAAAAGGAAATAGATTGATGGGGACATATGGAGAAATACTTTGTATGCATCTCGTCCTTTTCCTTTTGTAATCCCATCAAAGTGCACCACTTCAAAAGGGCAAAAAGGAACGAGAGGTATGTGTGTGTGTGGGTGAATTATGACGTGAGTGGGACGAGAGCGTGGCGTGAGCGTGAACAGGGGAAAGATGGGATATATCACAAGGGTTTTGATAATTGATAATTAAGAGTCATCTTTTTCTTCCCTTTATTTTTCTCCATCAGAGTTCTCCACGTGGAAGGATTTTGGTGACCCTACGATGAGATTTCGGGACACCCTCAAATGATTTTGATTACTTTCTCTGCTTTCTTTCCTTTTGTTTCCCCTACCCCTCTTTTTTCACACACGTCGTTGATGAACGTGTTGTCAAAGGAATTATCCTGAATCCTTTGAAGAAATAGGAGAGAAACAACAGGATCAACCCTAGTTTCTCTCTCGAGGTTTCCCTTTGAGTATCATGGCGGCCAAATCATTCACACTCTATGAATAATAAGAAAAGAGAATGAGAGGTTAAAAAAAATAGCCCTCTTAAAATTAAGTTTATTTGAGGTTAAACTATAGTAAAGATTTAGGGAATTAATATTATTATTGTAGAGATTAGAATAAGTTTGACTTGTGTTGATTTATCCTATCCCCTTCCAAGAACTACGTTAATTGTCCAAGGAATTATGGTTAAGGGGTACAAGTTTGGTGGGCGTTCTTTTCATGCATGCAATTATGTTAAGAGCTCTAGCTCTATTGTGAATCATGCTAACATTGTTCATAGAAGCAAATTTGCTAATCGGTTCTATTCACCTAATTAGAAAGCCAAAAACAAAACAAAGAGACAGAAAAATAAAGCCACCTCATGGGTGACTCGGATGATTAAGACGGCCGAGATTTATGCATTCCTTGATGTTATTACCAAATCAAACGAGAAGCATCAAAATGATAAGTAAAATCATCCATCCACACCCATCCCATTCCAAACCCATGTCTTGTATATTAAGTGTAATCTGCATGTCAACATGTGAAAGTAGTGGTTACCCACATTACTAATTTCGGGTCCTTACGTTAGAATAATATTTAGTCAACATCATGTTATCGCACGGGGGAGTTTCGATTGATGCGTTGGATCAGCCAACATTATATACAAGAAGGAATCTGTCCATCTTCTATAATCAAATCAAAAGTTGACTTTGACATTACACAATTAACTTCGGGCATAAACAAACAGAGATCGGAAGGGGAATTGCGTAATGCAATGATCCCGGTGTACGAAATATTATTCCCGACTTTGCGTGTCGATATCCTTTGCATCGGGAAAAAAACATTGCGTGGATTGAGGGTTAGGTTTAGAAGTTAAAATATCTAGCTGTCCATAACATTCGAGTCATTAGTTTAAGATTGTAGCATACAATATCTTTTTGAAAGCACGTAAATTGATTGCTGTCTTTTATCCGTGATATGATATGGCATTCCATATCATGGTGTTAGGGTTGACCCACGACATTTTTCTTTTATGGAGAAGGGAATGTTAGTAGGTGGCACATTCTCCGAGTAAGAACAAGGTCAGTTCGTGCATGTCTGGTTGCATATCCCCTCAAAAAAAACTAGGGAATGTCAAAATGAGGATTGGGGGAGATGTTATATTGTGTCATGACGTGATGTTAAGGTAGGACAAGAATAAAAAATAGTGTGGAGACAAAAATAGAAGGATGAACGAGGAAGAATAGGACGAACCATATATTTTTACGTGGTTTTGGTTTTTTCTTTTGAGAAAGAAAGAAAGAAAGATGGGTTGTCTCAATTGAGGGGTTGGTTTGGGAGTTTGACGTTTCTCTGTTTCTTTCAGCCGATGTAATAGTTGGGGGTTGTTTTCCCATATTTCCCATTGGGATGTATTTTTCGTGTTACGAGAGTCGGGCAATCCAAGGAAACAACTCAAAAAATGTCTGTCCTAAACATCATTTCGTATTTTCACTCGATAATTTATTCATCTCAACACTTATCCACAGATACCAAGTCATTATTTCCCAACTAAAACCCTTCCCATTTTGGATTAATAAGAAAGAAAAGTAACTATTTTATTGTTCCCTAATAACTATTCGTAACGAGTGGACTAAGACTAACCCCATTTCTCATTTAAAACTGCCTAAATCGCCCGGATCAAAATTCACATTAGAAAGAGAGAAACAAGAAATCTACGTCAGAACTAAATTCCCCTCTCCTTTACTCAACAACAACCACGACGATCCCTTTGGACATCTCACCTCTTAATAATAATGATAACAATGTAAACTCTACACGAGGGCGGATGTTGCTTCAAGGATAATAATTGGTATGTTGGGGGGGGATATGAAATGATTATTTTTAAGTGTTGCATGAAACAAAAGCATCGAACGTGACCACTCGGGCGCATTTCCCTCCCACTTATCTCTTTCACCTAATCACTACCCAGATGATGAAAACCAAATCGCTCCCAATTTCTCTCGATCGCAACAAACATTTCCTCCCAACACTTCGTTCCTCACCATATTTTTGTCTACGTGGGACATTAAACTAAGTTGAGGAGAAATAAATAGAATGAAATCATAACCTAGAGTTTTGTTTTCTCTCCATGTAGTTTTCTTCATTCAAGGAATTTTATTCCATTTTATGATTTAGTTTTTGTTCTCGATTTCTTTAAGTTCAAAAGTAGTAGGAGGCAATGCAAAGATGTAACAAGAGAAGCAACAACCAACGAAAGCAAAAACAAAAACAACAGTTCGAGAGGAGGAGCGGGGGAGTTCGCGGTTTTTACGTACCTCCTCCGATTCGCTGTCGAAATTGAGCTTATTGACCAGATACTTGGTTAGCAAACGAACAGTCATCCTCCCGTCCCTGAACCGTATCAAATAAGACATGTTCGAACAACGTCAATCGCACGAAGCTTGGGGGCAGAAAGTCGTAAGAGCTTGAGGATTGGTTTGAGAGGGGGGGTGGGGGTGACTTACTTGATCCTCAGGTAGCTCTTGGGAATCTGAGGCAAGTATGATTCTCTTTCCCTGGGATTTAATTCCAGAAATTTTTGGGATGTTACTAAATTAGAGACGTTTTTTTCCTTATAAATTAATTAATATTCGGGATAAATAAAATATTCTACGAGTTGATGGAATTCATGACATTTCAAAAGAAAAGAAAAGCAAAAAAGAAGGGAGAGAGAGAGGAGAGGGCTTAACTGGTTTTTGGAAGCAAGAAGCATGAACCAGATGCCGGAATGTCGTCTCTGAGAGGGATCCATGATCTTGATCACGTCTGTGCTCGGACCTGCGGCACGTTCCAGAACCCCTCCTGTTTGTAACTGAAACGGCGGCCGTCTGAAGTATGGCGAGGCATGCGGCAAAGAGGAAGACGATGATGAAGGGTATGACAAGATGGACGACATCCCTGCTACTGCTCCTCCTACTGTCACCCCCTGCTTCCCTTGCCTTACTGGCCGGAGTCCCCAATTGATCATCTCGGGGTCTGGATGCGGGAACTCGATGGGGATGCCGCCGCTTCCGGGATGGAGTTGAAACAGAAGTGGTGGCGATGGCGTAGCTATCGCGAGCCCCATCGTCGGGGGCATACGAGGAGAGGAAGTTGTCCCTAGTGTATTGATACTGGAACTGCTCCCTCGGCCGGTAGGTAGGAGATCGAGTTCCATCAAACCCCGAGTGGCCAAGACCGATCGATCTTGACCGTCTCCTCCTTTGTTCCTTCCCTTGCGATCCCTACCTGTGCCACCTCCGATACTCAATTGGAGCCAACCTTCGTCGTCGTCCTCGTCCTCATCAGGCCCACGGAACCCCTTGGACCCGGATGCGGACACCGACGGGGGTGCTTCCTCGCTCGTCTTATTACATCCGCTCGCCCTCGATTCTTCCTTGGCCATCGACGGATCGACCATCATCAGACCGGAATCAATGCCATGATAGCAATCCTCCCCGAGAGAGTAACCGCTGTAACCACCTCCTCTCCCGCCCTTAGCTAATAATATCCTTGGCTGCCGCCACCGCCGCGCCTGGTCAGTTGATAGGTCGTGGTGATCCGGGAAAATGGTCATAGTGGCAGGCCGAGGAGGAACCAAACTGGCGCGAACCGATCAGGACTAGACATAGCGGGGGGATGCCGGGGTACGGAAGGGTTTGACGAGAGGAAGGCGGTGGGGAGGGCAAGCAGCGTAACGTTTAAGACCGAAAGGGTGGGAATAAATTAGGGCAACACATGGAACAAAATCTTACATGGGAAGACGATCCTCTCTTTTGTGGAGGGGGGAGTTGCCGAGGTTTTAATGTGAGAAGGGGATGAAATAGTTCTGCAGATATAACAGAGAGAGAGAGAGAGAGAGGGATTAAAGGAAGAAGAGCTGAAGGGGAGGGAGGGGGGGGGGGGCAAGTCATATAACTTTTCTTTTTCTTTGACAATAAATATTTATAACATAATTTATTTTTAACATGAGTAAGTCTAAATTGATAATGTGTGTGTGGTAAACATGGTATATTGACTTTCTTTATTTTAGAGAAGGAATTTGGGGGGGGTGGGGGGAATGAATCCCATGTTTTTGGCTGTCTGCATCTGCAGAGTTAATGAAAGAAGAGAAGAAGCTAACTTTTATTATAAAACTAAAATAACGATTTAAATGAACAGCAAAGCTTTTACGGCATGGTCGAAAAGAAGAAGAAGAAGAAGACGAGGAGGAGGAAGACTTGCCTTTACACACATGCAACTGTCCACGTCGTCCCCTCTCTCTCACTGTCTCACCAAAAACAAAAGCCACTTGAATGAATCAACTTCCAGTTCCAGTTCAACCCGGAGAGTTGAGTAATCCCCCAACATTATTTTCCAAAATTATAACGTGAAATGTTCCGCCTACGTGTTCGTGGGACGAGGTGAGAAATTGCATACCATACGAAACTGATTATCTCAGAATGGGGCTTTCATCCACTTTTTTTTTTTTTGTGTTACTTACAAGAATCGGCAAACGAACATTACATAATCATCGTACAAACAATGGATAAAATTAGATGGCTGATAAACTAAGTAAATTAATAAATTGGGTTGGGTTGGGGTGGGGACGCCGGCATGCATGATTGTGTTTCCCCGTAAATCTCGAGACCTTATTTTAATTAAATTTTTTTATAATTCTAAAAATATATAGAAAAACAGATAGGAATTAAGACGTGGGGGGGTTTCTTTTCAGACAGAACATCCTCTGCCTTTCCTGTCGTAAAAATTCTACTAATATTAAATTGTTCTTCTTTGTTCTCCTTGGGGTTCAACTTTGCATTTGCATGTGCTTCCCACCCTCTCTCTCCCCCAAACCAAATAAACAAATGAGCCAACTTGTGTATAAAAATGTATTTAGGGAAGCAGAAGAAGAAGAACTCCTGCGATTGGTGAATAATTTCGTCATGATGGTAATTGATGCTTGCCCGGACAAAAGGCTATCCAACCTAATCCCCTTTCTTGTGTGTTTTAACCCCTCCTACTCCTCCTTCTCCTCAGGGTAAATTGGTCGTCAATATTAATTATTCTTTGCCCTGACAAGCATCGCGCGCCCTTTGATGAACTCAATATCTTTATTCTTTCCATGACCTGTTCGGACAGATCGAGTCGAGCACGTATTAAAAAGTCACGGATAAGTCGTAATTCTTAAATCGGGTATTAAAAGAATAACAACAGAGAACCAGCAAGTACAAAATGAGTTCAAAAGTTCTGCTGATCTCCCCCACACCCCCCGAAAAGCCAACCAAACCCTCCCCACAAATTCACTCCTTGTCCAATAACATAATGTTCTGTCACTCCCACTACCGATACATGGTATGCTAATTAATATCTTTATGAAAATGTTTGCATGCGTCTGTTAAAAGTCACATATAATTTATAAGCTTCGGATCATCGAGACATCAGCACTGGCAATGAGAGAAGAAGCCCGGCCCAAACTAAGTAGAAATATTTAGCGTAGGGTTGGGGCACAATGTTTGATAGTTTCCACGGTATCAGATCTATGGACCAATCATCCCAATGTGAATACACATCATTGCCTTGTTTTGGACGTATCATCGCATTCCCTTTTCCCAACAAGAGCACAATCGAAATTCATAAACATGGGCATATTTACGAAAAGTTAAGAAAGGGATCGTAATCTGTCCAATCATCACAAACATCATCAAATCACCCCGAATTCCCTTTTAATTTACCTTGTTATTACATGCAATTGTGGTATGATGGATGGGGTTATAATTATAAGACCCCATGCACCAACACAAGGGAGGGATGACCGACTTTCTTTGTTTTTTTCTTTTTTTGTTCTAGGTTTTTTGCATGCATGTGGGTGTAATGAGTGGGATTTGTCAGAGGAGGGGAGGGGGATGGAATCGCATGTGGCATTGTGAAAATTTTTTGGAAGAAGTATACTATTATTTATTCATAATTATTATTAGTGTGTTGTGTATTGCAATTTGGGTCGTTCCAAAGTTTGCTGATGTTGTCAGTATTTCGTTTTTTCCTTTTTCTCTCGTGGTTCGAGTGCATGTGTGTACTTTCGACCTCCCCATTTTATTTTACTTTTGGTTTCTCGGACCAATCAAATAAATTTGCCACGTAATTCACTAATTAAAGAGCCAGATCATCCTGGAATTACATCTTGGTTGATCGATAAAGGAATGGAGGAAACCAGACATCTTTCGTGGGAATGGTAAAAAGGCAGTCGTCGTTCCACAAAGTTTGAAAGACGAAAAAGGGAGGTCACTTTTTCTCCTTCTTCTTATTCTTGATTTCTTGAATTAGGTCTGATGGAAGAAGAGGTTCCCTTTCCATACACGATTCCGCATGCGGACATCCCACCACGACTAGTCAATTTTTCCCATGTTTCATTGAAAACAAGTGTTGACCTGGTTTTGATGATGAACTTAAGCGACGTGTTACTGGTGGTAAGCGACATGTTACTGGTAGTCAGTAATAATGTTTCACAAGTTATGTGTTCAGCCTTAGTGATGAGCTTGAGCAATATGTTGCTGAACCACAGCTAGTAGCAGTTATATATTATTGCGTTCCAGTACACTGTTACTGTGACTTTACGCATGTACATTGAAAATATGGAAACATATTTTTAATAACCACGATTTATTTTAAGATTTATTTTAATCTATTTCAGATTATTTGTCTGAACGTCTAGGTTCGTTTAATGTAACCTAATGACCTTATCTTAAGTACTTAGGCAACTAAATATATTAAGATTAGCTTTCCAAGTTTTACTTTTGGAAACAAAATATCTTTCTGATATTCTACAGCAACGATATGCTGTAGTAGGAGATATTATCAGATTGAATATCTTTGCTAATCGTAATTGTTAAGATAAGATTATGATCAGATAATTATGTTTGGAAATCAATTATCTGATTAATATATGTGAAGGAAATTACCGTTGAGATTTTCCTTCTATGGCACAGTGAGCCGTTGAGCAGACCGTTGCTGTGTCCTCGCTGCCAGTTTTGGCAATAAATCTTGTTGATTGCCTAGACGATTTCCGTCCTCCTTCTTCTTTATAACCTGACCAGAGACGACAGAAAAACCGCCTTTGTGCGTCTGTGTGGCCTGTGTGCATCTGTGTGGTCTGTGTGGTCTAAGTGAGCTTTGTGCGTCGACGGAGAGCGGAAGGTGCTAAGTGTCTCCTGGTTCTTTCTCTTGCAAGCTGCGTGTGAGAGTGTCAAGGGGCTGAGGTCAGATCCCTTGAATCGTCTGAGAGGGACTAGGTGTCCTCGGTGCGTTCAACGAGCAGCCGGCGAATCGTCTGAGGGAAGCTAAGTGAATACCTGCTCTGAATTCAGTAACCGGTTGCTGACCCATCGGCAAGAAGCCGTTCTTGTCGTGTCTTTTCGCAGGGAAGTCTCGAGCCTACGGAGTTTGAGCAGTTAGACACGCACTTGCGGGTGCGCGCCAGAAGTCTCGTGCCTGCAGGGTAGAGCAGGAGGTGGGAACGCCGCCGGAGTGAAAAGAGTTCCTCCCGAGCACAGGGGTGCTGTGCAGAAGTCTTGAACGCCTGATACAGAGGGTTAGTAAAGCAGGTTGCGTGGAAGCCAACGGATCGGAAAATTCCACCCTAGGCACTGGGTGTGCAGTGCAGTGAGTCACGGCTGTGGTAACCGTGCACGTCCGAACTGAGTGTAGGACGGATACCTTCTAAGTGGCTTTGTGGTTTTCTTTGTGATCTTTGTGGTTCCTATCTTCGTGATCTTTGTGGTTCAACTTTGTGGTTGTCTCTTAAGCAAGTGCAGGCTTATCTTAAGGAGAGACAAGATCTGTGTGGAAATCCTCTTCTGAGCAAACAAGTGCTGAAGCAATCCTTCGCTGTGAAGCAGAAACGAGCTGCTCTCTGAGAATACGTTTTTCACCGTAAGGAATTATCTGTGAGGATTATACTCTAACATAACGTTGTCTGTGTTCTTTGATAAGTCAGGTTTATATTAAGCGACAACGAGCTGTGTGGAATCCATTGAGCTACCAACTGCTGAGGATAAGCATCATTCTGCTGGAAACGAGAAGACGTCCACTGTGTGAGGAGCTGACCGTTGCCAGGAGTGATCATCTATTGTACGGGATTCTAAATCTCACTTTGTGAGAGGAACATACGCCTAGTGCAAGGGCTCTTTGCACCCATTATTTTATATAGTGGAATCACCTTGTTGGTGGAAAGTGGACGTAGGTCAATTAAGGCCGAACCACTATAAATCACTGTGTCCATTACGATCGCGCAACACTCGTACGAAAACCTTCTCGACAAAATCGTAACAGTTACAGTAAGGTATTTCTCATTCTGAGAAACGCTCTGCTGTGATACAGTACGCTTCCGCTTACACCGAGAAAGGGCGAAAAAGTGATAAACACTAATTCACCCCCCTCTTAGTGTACATAAACGATCCAACAATTGGTATCAGAGCGGGTTTGCTGGAAAGCTTTCTGTGTGATTGCTAGTACAGAACTCTGTTGCTGAACCAAAACAGCTTGTTGCTGACAGTCTTACATTAAGCACAGTAGGGTGCTGCTGAGTACTGAACAGAATGTCAATGCTCTTGACTGATGGTCATTCGACCGAACGTCCACCGCTCTTTGCTGGACAACATTTCTCATATTGGAAAATGAGAATGGAGTTGTTCATTGGAGCAAAAGAAGCCGATTGCTGGCAGATTATAATGGAAGGAGATCTTGTAATTCCTCCATCTAATCCCAGCGACTCTCGACATGAATTTGAAAGAAAGAGAATTATCTCGCTGAACACTAAAGCAAAGCACTACTTAGTATGCGCTCTTGCTGGAAATGAGTTCAATCGCGTCTCTACTTGTAAGACAGCGAAAGAAATGTGGGATAGACTTGCTTTGATCTATGAAGGAACAGAACAAGTCAAGGAATCCAAAATAAATGCTTTAGTAACTCAATACGAAGCATTCAAGATGAAAAAGGATGAGTCAATAAATCAAATGTTTGATAGACTCACCGAAATTACTAATACCATGGAATCACTTGGCAAAACAATTTCTAATTCTGAGTTGGTCAGAAAGATACTTCGTTCATTGCCTAAAACTTGGGAAGCCAAGAAGACGGCAATTGAAGAAGCTAAAGATTTGACAAACTTAAGTCTTCAACAATTGCTTGGTTCTCTCGTTGCTTACGAAAATGAGAACAAGGTTGCTGACGATAAGAAGATCAATGCTGTTGCATTCAAGGGAAGTACCGAAATGTCCGATGAATCCGAGGATGAGTCTTCATCTGATTCTGAGGATGAAGTTTCCTTGATGGCAAAGAAATTCAAAAGATATCTTCGCAAAAATCGCTTTAAGGGAAAGCGAGATATTAAAAAGAAGAATACTAAACCACACCAAAGTAAAAGTGGTGTATGCTATGAGTGCAACAAACCTGGTCATATGCGACCAGATTGCCCACTTTTGAATGAGAAGGGCAAATCTTCAAAATACAAGAAAAATGCCATGATGGCATCTTGGAGTGATAGTGATGAAGAATCAGATCAGGATGACGAAACAGCAAACATCTGCTATATGGCGCAAACTGATGCTGACACTGAGAAGGTAAATGCTTTCTCACCTTCTGATCTGTCTGCTGAAGATATTGAGAATCTTTTCTCCGAACTTTATGATAAAATTGAGTCTTTGTCCGCAAACAATAAGGCTCTTAAGAAGGAGAATAAATTCTTGAGTGCTGAGAACGATTCTCTAAAGGAAGAGTTATCAGCAAAGGCTAAGAAAGTGACAAAGAAACTTTCTCAATCCAAATTAATGATTGAGGAGCTACAGCAGCAACTTGATGCTGTAAACAACAAAACAGAATTATGTATGCATGAGAAGCATGATTCTGAAAATGAGAAACATTCACGACATGGGAAATATGTTCCCCCTCATGTTAGGAATGGCGAATCTCATTTTATTATTCAAAGGTTACCTAGGCTTTGTTACTATTTTAGAAAGCCGGATCATTTCATTAAAAATTGCCATGTGCGGCGAAATGACATGCTTGGCATTACTTCTAAAGTTGATGGTTCTGTTGTTAAATGGAAGCAACGACTTACTTAAATTCTTTCTCTATTTCAGGGATGCTTCAAGTCCATCACTAAGGACCATGTATGGTACTTAGATAGTGGCTGTTCGAGGCATATGTCAGGAGATGTCTCCTTATTCTCCACACTGGTTTTCCAGGATGGTGGTGCTGTCACTTTTGGTGATAATTGAAAAGGGATGGTTAAAGGAACATGAACCATTTGCTGTTCTAACTCCCTAACCATTGAAGGAGTTCTTTATGTTAAAGGCCTCCAACATAATTTGATTAGTATCAGCCAATTGTGCGATAAAGGTTACAATGTTTCTTTCAATGAGAGAACATGTAACGTTTCAAGGGATGGTGTCACTTGCTTCGTTGGTGAACGCAAGAAAAACATCTATATCCTGTCCTTTAAGAACATCTCCGCTGGAGAAAATTGTCCCTTGTCCGTTAAGGACGAAGCTACTCTGTGGCATAGAAAGTTGGGACATGCTAACTACGACTTGCTGTCCAAACTTGTCAAAAAGGACATCATTAAGGGATTGCCTAAAATCAAGTTTGACAATGATCAGGTTTGCAAAGCTTGTTCTATTGGCAAACAAACAAAGGTATCCTTTAAAAGTAAAAATATGATTTCAAGCAAAGCTCCGCTTGATTTACTTCATATGGACTTATTTGGTCCAACAAGGACTCAAAGTCTTGGAGGTAAACGTTATGGATTAGTTGTGGTAGATGACTTTTCCAGATTCACTTGGGTTAAATTCTTAGCTCACAAAAGTGATGCGTTTGCAATCTTTGAAACTTTAGTCAAACAACTTCAAAATGAGAAAGGTGTTTCTCTAAGAAGCATAAGAACGGATCATGGTACCGAATTTGAAAAACCATGATTTTACTTCTTTTTGTGAAGAATATGGTATTAACCATAATTTCTCTGCTCCATACACTCCACAGCAAAATGGAGTTGTAGAGCGAAAGAATCGAACCTTACAAGACATGGCGAGAACTATGTTGCTGGAAAGTGAGGTTGCTAAAAATCTTTGGGCTGAAGCTGTAAGTACAGCATGCTACATCTCAAATCGTATTCATTTGAGGCACTCTTTAGGTAAAACGCCTTATGAGTTATATAAAGGCAGAAAGCCTAATATCTCATACTTTCATCCATTTGGAAGTAAGTGTTATATCTTGAGACCCATTAAAGATGGTGTCGGAAAGTTTGATGCTCGATCTGATGAGGGCATATTCTTAGGATACTCCCTAACGAGCAAAGCATATAGAGTTTTTAATAAAAGAACTCTAACTGTTGAAGAGTCTATCAATGTTAAAATTGATGATTCTCTGACACAGGAGGAAGTTGCTGTGGAAGCAGTAGCACAATCCTCAACAACAACATCAAATGAAACCTCCCAGCAAATGATTGCTGACAATAATCCGAACGGAAACACTGTAGCAGATGTACAGCAAGTGCCTGCTGCACACACTGAAAATGCTTCTGGTGATTTCCAGGATATTCAAAATTGATAATCGCATTCCTTCGTTATATAAGAAAAGACATCATATTGATCAAGTAATAGGTTCTTTGCACACAGGAGTGCGAACCCGCAATACAGCAAGTTTGTACTGTGAACACTCTGCTTTTATCTCTCAAGATGAACCTCAAGGCATTGATGATGCGCTTGATGATCCTAATTGGATTCTTGCTATGCAAGAGGAATTGAACCAATTTGAGAGAAACAAAGTTTGGAGTTTAGTACCTAGACCCAATGATCGTTCCATTATTGGAACAAAATGGGTTTATCGAAATAAACTTGACGAGTCTGGAAATGTTGTAAGAAACAAAGCTAGACTTGTAGCAAAAGGTTACTCACAAGAA
Organism: Melastoma dodecandrum; assembly: GCA_029817715.1. Classification (NCBI taxonomy): domain Eukaryota; kingdom Viridiplantae; phylum Streptophyta; class Magnoliopsida; order Myrtales; family Melastomataceae; genus Melastoma; species Melastoma dodecandrum. Next base: position 83,715 of record JARUPY010000270.1, read on the forward strand.
GAAGGCATCGATTATGATGAAACGTTCGCTCCAGTGGCGCGTCTAGAAGCAATACGCTTACTCCTAGCGTATGCTTGCTATAATAACTTTAAGTTATTTCAAATGGATGTGAAAAGTGCTTTCCTAAATGGTGATATAAAAGAGGAAGTCTATGTTGAACAACCTCCTGGATTCACCGATCCAAAGTATCGTAATCATGTTTATAAGCTCTCTAAAGCTTTGTATGGGCTTAAGCAAGCTCCGCGAGCATGGTACGAAAAGCTTAGTTCCTTTCTTATAGCAAAGGGATATAGGCGTGGAAAAATTGATACAACATTGTTTCTTAAGAAACAAGATGCTGATCTTTTAGTTGCTCAAATATATGTCGATGACATTATATTTGGTTCAACTAATGAAAAATTATGTAATGAATTCTCTGATATAATGAAAGGAGAATTTGAAATGAGTCTCATGGGAGAACTTACTTTCTTCCTAGGACTTCAAATTAAACAAACGGAAGATGGAATTTTCATCCATCAAGAAAAGTACAGCAAACAGTTGCTCAAGAAATTTGATCTTGAGAATGCTAAACCTTTGCCAACTCCAATTGGTAGTAATACCAAAATTGATAAAGACGAAAGTGGAAAGGAAATTGATTCCAAGCTATACAGAAGTATGATAGGATCGTTTTTATATCTTACTGCTTCACGACCAGGTATTATGTTCAGCGTATGCTTATGCGCTAGATATCAGTCTGCTCCAAAAGAGTCACACCTTGCTGCAGTTAAGAGGATCTTTCGATACCTCGCAGGAACTGTTAGCTTAGGTCTGTGGTATCCAAGAGAATTGTTGCTGGATCCTAGAGGATATTCAGATGCTGACTATGCTGGATGTTGTATTGATAGGAAAAGCACGTCTGGTACTTACCAACTATTGGGAAATATGCTTATTTCCTGGTTCTCTAAGAAGCAGACAACTGTCGCTTTATCCACAGCTGAGGCTGAATACGTATCAGCAGCTAGTTGCTGTGCGCAGTTACTATGGATGCGACAACAACTCGAAGATTATGATCTTCATTTTGATTCAATTCCAATAATGTGTGATAACACAAGTGCAATTAATTTATCACGAAATCCTGTCTATCACTCAAGATCTAAGCATATTGAGTTGAGACACCATTTTCTACGTGATAATGTACAAAGCGGTAAGGTTGATATTCAGTATGTAAATACTGAGCAACAGCTTGCTGATATCCTTACTAAACCACTTGACAAAGAGAGGTTTGAATATTTACGAAGTGAATTAGGGATATGTAATCTCAATCTCTAAGATGATATTATCATTCTTGAGAAATTCTCGATAGGAATATAAAATTCCTAAAAATAATGCAGAAACATTCATGGGGTGCCAATCAAAAACTATATCTTTTATTTCCTTCTTTATCTTTTAAAATATTCTATAAAACCAAGAAACTTCCTACGGTTTCTTTTCAAATCCCTAACTTCCCTCGTTTCTTCTTCAACCTCAACCCTCTTCCTTCTTCTCCATTTCTCCTCCAAAAATGGCACCCAAATCTGCGAAATCTGGAAAGGGCAAGGGAACTCCCAAGAAACGGTCACAGGCTGTGGCTGCTTCTGCCCAGCAACTACCTGTTGTGGCGCCTCCGTCAGTTACTGAGGGGGAGCCCTCGATGATGCAAACCCCTGCTCCGGTGGTCACTGAGACCAAGGAGACACCTGCTCCGGTTCCTGCCAAGGACAATGTGGCTTCGACTGGTGATGCCACCACCTTTGGCGAACCTGAGGGTGCTACGGAGAAAACCCTCGTTGTTGAGGAGGAAACCGCTCCACCGGAGGCGGTTACCAAGTCCACTTCTGCGTCTCCCAAAGCAGCAAACTCCCCTGCTTATGATGAGGAGACTCAAGCCGAAAAAGGCAAGAAAAGCGCTGAGGATCCTGAGGATTTCCAGAGCGCTGATGAACAGGACTCTTTGGCTGAAGAGACTCTTGACGAGGATGAGAATGTGGAGGTGATCGGCTCTGTTCAGAATCCTCCGATTCGCTCTTCTCTTGGTGTTGCCTCTCGCACCAGGATGAAGCGACCTTATGCTGGTATTAGGGATGGTATGCATTCTGGCTCTCCTATTCACAAGAAAGTGAGAAATGCAGATTCTTCTGTTTTTATTCCTGCGGTTGATCAGTATGTTTCTCTGGCTGAATTAAATCGGATTCTTGCTGATGATACTATGCCGAATAGAAACATGACCAAGCGCAACATTGCTGCATGCAAGCGTGTAGACTTTGATTGGTTTACTCAACATGAGCTCTGCTTTGCTGAGATGTTTGAAAGGTTGACCTGGCGATCCTTTTGTGAATATGATGGCATTAGTTTCCATCTCAAAGGTCAAGGAATTCTATGCCAATATTACCTTTCATAAGGAAGATTCTCTCATTAAATTCATCAAGGTGTTGGTAGATGAGAAAACCTTTGTTTTCTCTGTGTTTGATGTGTGCCGCCTCTTTGAATCTGATCTTGTTAACAACCTGAGGGTGATTAGTGAAGGAAAGCTGGAAGCTTATCAGACCATCAACGATGGTGAGGTGGTTGCTGTCAGCGGATATCTGCAGAACACCGGGCTGAGTTTCAGCAACCGGATGTTTCACAAGGCAGTAATGTCTTGCTTAGCCCCTCGGATTGGCAGCATCGACACTGTCATGCCAAGAGATTGGAATCTGATGGTTCATCTTAAAAGAGGTATTCCTGTGAACTTGGGAAGTGTGATATTTGGCCATATGGCATCTTGTGTTCAGGACGAGAATAGGGCACTTCCATTTGCGCATGTTATCACTGCATTGCTGCAGTTCTATGGGGAGCAGATTGTTCCTGTGAATCAAATGGACACCTGGAGTACTCAGGTAATTGGAGCTAACTCTGTAGCAAGTATGGGCTACCAGTATGTGGATGGTGTTTTTGTCAAGAAACCAACCAAGCGACAGATCGCTGCTTCTGTCCGTGGCAAGTCCACAGCTGCACTTGGCAAGCAACGCTATGCTGAACGTGAGAAGGCGGCTTCTTCATCCAAGGATGAGTCTCCTTCTTCTTTCAAGCTTCAGAAAGTCCTCTGTGAGGAACTAAGCTACACTAGGCGCTCCATTCTT